>JAZGTJ010010936.1:0-17500 GCA_036877575.1 Botia almorhae
AAGAAGAATTTGCTATATACTTCAGAAAGGGACAGAATCAGTATTTTGGTACAGTGGTAGTTTATTTACTGTTTATATTACTGTAATTTAAATACGTTAATGTGGTTTCATTTGAGTATGTACCATCTTTTTTTCCTAAAAGCAGGTTTCATTATTTGTGAAAACATTGAATGATTTTTATTTACTTTGTTTAACTCTTCTTCTTTATTTTTCTTGTCTAATTATATTGTTGTTTTTTCTTATTATATTAACTGTATTTGTAATTTGTTCTCCTCCAACAGCACTTACAGAATCCGGCCAATTTCCAGACGGCGGCCACAGAGCTACTGGACTGGTGCGGAGACCCACGAGCCTTCCAGCGGCCCTTTGAGCAAAGCCTGATGGGATGCTTGACGGTAAGAGCAGCTGCTTAAGTCTTGTCCTCATGTCAGGGGCCAGTGATGAAGGTTAAAGCAACAGTCACGCTTCACATGCCCTTCTGCCCACCCATGTCTCTCTCTCACTCTGTCTCTCATTCCTCTCTGTGTCTCTCTCCCTACCAACCCTTTACCATGCTCACTCTTTCTCTCTTTCTCATTACACTCATTACACATTGTGTAAATGAAAAAAAACTGCCCACTAGTTTTTATGTTTAATGCTTTTTACTATCACAGTTTTAAATTGAGACTATTCCTCAGCCATTTGTAGCTGAAAGCGTGTTCTGTAAAGTGTAAAGGTCAATAGAGGTCATAATCACAGAATTAGCATTCCAGCCAGCCTGACATTGGCTCAACCAATGATTTGGGTTTGGGGGCGGGACTCTCTCTTAGTCCACTTTAAAGCAGAGGAGACTGTTCTACAAACCTGTTTGACAACAGTCATTATTTTTGCAATGTCTCTGGTGATTCTAATGGCGTACCAATGAAAAACTACTTTGAAACATACAGCAGGTTATCTGCCCCCAACCTATTTTCTTAGTGACTGTCATTGGCAGACTGCCAGCGTTTAGCACCTTCTGTCTGATAGAGATTTCTCATCAGGTGCTTTCATGAATGTACAGACTCTTCTTATCGATTTCCACTGAATGTCTTTCATTCCAGCTCCCTCTGCATGTTCTTTACTGTCATTGCCGTTAAAGAACCGACAAATTAAATATCCTTAATGAGAAAATGGCTTTCAGAAATAAATGTCAACACATTACAAAGTAATCATTACCCTGTAAACACAAGCAAGTCAAATCAAGATTAAACCCTCCGTTAACTTGAGTTACTGATTAAACCTTTTTACTTTATTTCATTTTAATTAATGACTAAACGTGCTGTTATCAAGAAAAGAACTACCAGGCATGAAAAATAAGATTCACTGCATTATCTTTTTGACTGCCACACACCAGTGAATGTAGAAGAGCCAGAACCTAAACTGTGACTGTGTGATGTTCTGTGGACCACCCGAATAGTTTTCACATCTCATGCGTTCACACTGAGAATGTGGAGTGCGTTTGTGTTCTGGATTGTAATCAACTCGTCAGATGTAGTGCAGTCACTCAGAGATCGGTGGGGAGCTTCTTCTCTCCAGATGAAGACATTGGAGAGATTAAATAACTGCAGATAAAAACGTCAGCTGACAGATGTGGACACGTCGTACATATTTCCCTTCAGGCAGCAGGTAGCTCTCCGTTCTCCGCAGAACCGCATATGGAGCTTCTCTGCCGTTGTCTCCGAGCTCAGCGCTCAGCCAAATGATAAATGACATCTCCAAACTGTCAGCAGCTTTACTGATGACAACTATTTCCGCCACCGCGCTGGTTTTCTCGTCAGCCACTGCAACTATGCAGCGCTACGGGCCGCGTGATTGGTCAGTTCTGCCTCGCTCTGTGTTGAGAAGTGATTTGGTCTTTCTTTTGTTTTTCGTGGATCGTGTTCTGTGCCACTGTTACGTGTCTTCTGCCCTTAAGGGCAAAACCATAAGCGAGTAGATTTGTGATTCAGTGACCCTAAATTTTCAGTTAAACCATTTTGTATGTTCCACCCGGATTCGGAGAAAAGAGATTATGTGGAAAAGGCTTACGAGAAAACGTGTTTCTGAACAACGGTGAAATGTACACCAGCCCTCGTGGCAGCACGCCTGACTGCCGCATTTGGCAAGTGCAGCTGCAGAAAGGAAATTAAAGTTTGGCATGAGCGCAGCAATGCTGCTTGTCCAGAATCTGAAAAGGGGGGGATAAAAATATTCAATTTTTTTTATAGATGCTGTTCATCTGGTGCTGGAATCCCATTAAGCCATCAGAACATTATTTGTCTGTTAAACCGTGAACAGAAATCTGCCAGCACAGGTTTCATGCGTCAGTTTTGTTGCATTGCTTTGGAAACAGATGTGCGACAGTTTATGATTAGGAGGAGTTAGGTTTGCACAACATGTGGTAGGTAAATTGCACGGCAAGCGCAGAGTGTTAAGAATCGAGAAGGTTAGCAAGTGGATAAATGCGATGCACAGCTGCGGCAGCTTGATACATGAGTCATTAAAGATCGTGTGGAGCCTCGCTGAGATTTTACAGCAACAGATAATACACACGGCTGAATGCCTTTCTCCTGCCATGTTGGTCATACCTTTTTAAAAGATGGTATAATGAATAGTGATACAAGAGAGATAAAGTGAAATATTAAATGTTATATTTGAACATAAAAATGGGAAATAGGCTCTTTAAAAGCTGCAATCTGTAATGTTTTTGGTTAAAACCATTCAGTGCTCAAAACTATCTCCTTACCTTACCCGATTCACAACGGTAAGTTCATAATAATGATCTATATTTTGTACTGTTTGGTCCATGAGTTATTGAGCTGTTTTGGTATAATTTGAGCTGTTTGATGTTGTAAGCTGGCATTCCTACGAGATGCCAGTTTGGATTTATTTGACTTCAGCTTACATAATAAAAAGTATGTAAAGTAACCTGCAATTTTATTTTTTAAACAGACTGCTGTAGAGAGGCTAAAGTTATGGATTGCAGCTTTAACCATTGTAAATGCTTTTTTTTGAAGGGGTGTGGGTACAAAATTGCAAAAAATGTTCAAAATAAAAAACTCTTGATCTTCACTTGATCTTTGAGCTTAAAGAGGTTATGAAATGGCTATTTATTAAAAAGTTAACACTGCATGAAAATCTCAGAGGATGCTTTATATATGGTTAATAATTTAGGTCGTAGGACTTCACCTGATAAAAACGATTTAAATCTCCAGATCCTACAGGCTTGGTTTTGTAATCTGTGTAGTTGCACTGTCACCTACCAGCTTTGTCTTGCGTGTGGCTTCAGGGGTTTATTTACATGCTTGTGAGTTTTCTGCGAAATATCATGAGACGCTTCGAATGAAGCGGGAGTTCTGGGTTTAAGGGGTAAGTGCAGGCTGTGGTCTCTGAGGATCAGGACGTTCAGAGAACAAACAGAGATGTCTGCACACCAGTCGCAAAGATCTCTGGGGAAAACTCATCAATCGCCCCCCGCAAATATCAACACGGTCTTAACACTGTTCTGCGTTAGTGGAGGTGGCTGTTTTGTCTTCCAGTACATTATTCATGCACTATAAATATTTCACATGGTTGCATTAAAAAAGGGAAATTGCTCTTTTTGAAGTCGTTTTTGGAAAGATAATATTTGGTGTACAAGAAACAGTGGGGGCTGTTGGCGAGTGATGTGTGAAAACTGCCGGTTCTCGCATCTCTCTTGGGAGTCTTGGGTAGTTTTTCAAGAAAGCTTAACTGCATATAGCTCATGTAGACTTTTGAAACGTTCAATAGCCTTAATGCTAAAGACTGAGTTTACAACATTTCATGCTTGATTTTGTGTTTGCACGTTCCACTTCAGTCTTGCAGATTCACACACGTGCAGATGAACACTAGTACGCAAAGACGCATTTAACACACACCTGCTCTCTCCCTACAGGTTGTAAGCCGGGTTGCAGCTCAGCAGGGATTCGACTTGGACCTCGGCTATCGGCTCCTGGCTGTGTGCGCGGCCAACCGCGACAAGTTCACCCCAAAGTCTGCAGGTGAGACCTCCACGTTCGGTTTGGTTCTCTCATCATGCAACGTGTCTTCTCACTCATCATCGCTATTTAAACCAGAATGTCGCTCAGCGTGTAATAAATCAACATACCTTATTCAGTGACGTGACGGGAAATCTTTTAATTCCGACATTATACGATCGCATTTGCATCCTGTCACATTCCTTTGTCGGGCACCCACTTATCTACCTAAGACATCACAAGGCGATAACTTTACAAGGTTGTCTCTTCTGCCGATTTTACGTGCCAGAACCGCCTACGAATAATTCATCGATAAAGCACCAGAGTTCACTTTCGAACAGTCATCCATCAGCTAAGCAGCATCGCTTTGTAATCAGCTCTGTTTGAAATCCTGACCTTCTCCGCCAAAGCTGAGTGTCCTGTTCTTGTACATTTGTCAAAGTGAACTGCAGACGGGCATCAGCCAAACAGAGATAGATGGTTGGCAATCTGTGGGGTTGAGGTGTGAGTGTACTTCATTTGAAAAAGGCCTGACACGGCTCGCGCTTGAGAATGAAGATAAACTGTCCATTTGAATCGTGGTCACCGCAGGACACCTTGGGTCTTCCTGAATGAGTGTTTTGTTTTCTGGTGTTTCTGGTATTGTGTGACAGTAGTACTTTTTGTTTATTGAAAGTTGCGTGACAGAGGAAATATACAGTTACATCAGTTACAGTAATACCTTACATTAGAGGTTCTAGAGGTTCATTAGAGGTCGACTCTGTCTAAGATAACCATAGATGCATATTATTATTTTGTATATTGGATCAACTTTGATATAATAAATCACATTGTATAACAAATTTGAATAGCATTGTACAGAATATGCAGCTTTTCTTGTGCTTAAAATATCGTGTATTCTACATGGCGGATTACGCCATGGCGAATTAAATGTAAACAGAATTTTGGTTCACTAATAGGAGTGTCACAATAAACCGATATTGACAATAACTGTGATATTAATAACCATAAATACGGCTACCACATTAAAACTACACATAATAATATTGTGAATCATTCAGCTCCAGTATCTCGTAATAACCATATCGTGAAAATGTGTTACCGTGACAATAAGTAGAACATTATTGGTGCCTTAAAAATTATTTGCTGATCACAAAAAGGTTGAGAACCCACGCCTTCGATATTGCAGTTGAAGCACAGACTCGGTTACAGTGTATATCAGAGGATTAATTCAGAGCAGCCGATGATAAAGAAATGGCTGGAAGCAGATATGACTCAGACTTCCTCTCTCAGTGCATCATGGGGCATCCATCTTACCTCAATCATACGAGCATCTGCCGCCTCAGACACACAGACGACAGTGGCAGAGCTCAGTCTCATAAACCTGCTCTTTTCTTTCCTCTCATTTTCTGTCTTCCTCGATGCTACACACTTTCTCTTTTTATCTCTCTCCATCACACACGCACACACAGAAAGAGCAAAAAGAAAGATAGAGAGGGAGAGAGAGAGGAGGCGGGTCAGGGACTCGTCCAGAAAGTGCAGCCCTTGCAAAAAAAACCCAGTGGCAGGCAGGATGGCGACAGAAGGGCGGCCACCCGACACCACACGCAGTTCAGTGTGTCTGGCTCACCCACAGCCCGAGAGCGACGCGACACACCCACATTATACGATCAATGCACATGCAGTGGGCCGCGGAGACGCAGTCGCTGCCTGCAGGATGGACTCATCTTGTTTTGCTTTCTCTGCGATATATAATGCAGTTGACACCTGGCTGTGAGGATGGCCAAAAGTCAGCCAATCGCACCCAGAAATAGTTTTGTCTCTCGTAAAGGAACGTTAAGCACCTATAATAGATAAATGCCAGATTTCTTGTAAGTTAAAAGCAATTCATATGAATAAGCAACAACAGTGATAGTGATATAAAAGCCTCACTTTTATTATTCCTTTGTATCCAAGAGGAGATTTTGGCAGTGGTAATAAATCAGACAGGCTCGTATCTCTTTGGGTGCCTGAAGGGTGCGTTTTTGAGTAACAAAGTTAATAAAAATCGTCAAGAATATGTTATATAGAATATGTTAAGAATATGTTCAAGAGTGCGAAATAAGACACATTTTTCATAAAGAAAATGAAGCCTAATTTCATTCTGTTGTATTGCAGTGTTTTATTAAAAATAACTTGGAGTTATGAGAAGCTAATGAAAATCATGGGTATTACGATAAATGGGTATAACAATAAAAAGAAAACGTAAAACACAAGATTGAGACTTTGAGGGGAAATGTGCCGTTATGAAAATTATGATAATGCAACAAAACTTAAGGGTTCATGTTATAATGTAGTGCGTTTTATTTTGAGGTGAAATTAAATATGGACGGATGTTTTCAGAGAATTCAAAGGCTCACATTCATTAGAGCAAAAGATACAATCAGCGCAGAGTGAGAATCGCTTCTTGTGCTGTCACGATCTGATCTTCAGACTGTGTGTTTGTGTGCGTGGGGGACACACATATTGGGAAAAGTGAGCAAACCTCCTTTTGGGGATGTCCCCAATTTGGTTTGTTTTAAACTATTTAAAAATAGTAAATTACTTTTTTAAATTGTAAAAATGCAGAAAGTTTTCTGTTAGTGCTAGGGTTGGCGTGTGGTTATGATTAGATTATATTGTTTATAACTAGCTATGTATAAAAATAGTAGAGGTCTATAGAATGTCCCTATTTAGATAAGTAAACGTGTGTGTGTGTGTGTGTGTATGTGTGTGTGTGTGTGATGAAGTGTAGTCTGCCAGGGTTTGTGGTTTGTGAGTACTGACCTCTGTCAGTGGGATTATCTGGCAGTATTAATCTGTGATTATGGGAATTATCTGTCCAGTTTATGTGTATGTGAGTTTGTATGTGTGTGTGTGTGTGTGTGTGTGTGTGTGTGTGGGTGGGTGTTCTTATTAAGTCTGATCTGCTCTGCTTACGTGCCACTAACAGACTTTTAACCCAGGCTTTGGTTGGCACCCTGCTGCCAGTGCAATAAGATAATTATTTTGTCTAAAATCTTCCTCTTTAGTGCGCATAGCTGCATCTGCACAAAGACTTACTAAATACCTCATGTGAGATGCTTTTATCGGGCATATGTTAATTATACGCAGCGTCACAATGGCATTTCCACAGCTCCTCAACAATATGCTGTCAGCCTCAACAGCGTGCTGTTTTAGATCAACATCAAACCTTTCCGCACGTGTCACGCCGATATTTAATCATGAGCACATTAGTTGAGAGAGTGACAGCTGATGTGTTGGTCTATTACGACACTTCAGAAAGCCCCGTTCAGAAAGCCTGTCATGTCATTTAAACGCCTCCCCCTCCCAAAATACAAAGTGAACTTCAGAAATGGCATTCGTGTCACACAGGAGCCGAGATTGTGCTGCATTGTTCCGAGTGAGATGTTGCGACAAGATAATTGCAAGGTGTGCCTCGACTCGAGTGTTTCTAGAGTCTGTTATTGAGCAGATTTGGCCTGAAGTGCAGAAGACATTAAGCGCTGGAATTTTAGACCAAACTTTTTTGTTCTAAAACCGTTCGAAGAATTCCATAGTTGGTGTCAGTTTCATACACAAAGATGCTTAGTCTCTTGCTTTATTCTCCAGAAGAGACCTGTTGTGGTTAGTTGTGCTTTCGGTTTTGCATGCAATACAAATCTTGAATCTTGAAAATCTTGAAATTTTGAATCTTGAAATGTTTTAATTGTTAGGCCAAAAAATGGGCATCACCTGCACTCTGTCACATAATGATAATTTGCTTCTAGATTTCATTTTGTGACTAAAACAGGAGTTTACATGACAGGTTTATGCTCTCGCGCTCTTAAAATAAGTGTGTTGCTGCCATTGAAAACACCGTTTTCAAGTTCGACCCTATTTGTCTTTGTTTATTCTGAGATATAGCTGGTTGATGCATCAGCTTATCAGAGCAAGGCTGACGCATTGGCTGTTCTCTGAGCGGAGGAAGGGGAACGGACCTCTCGGCTCAGGGTTGAGAAATGCTCCTGCTCTACATAGGAATCCTGTCAGCAGGCTGTAAATCAGCCCAGCTGGAAGGCACGTCAGGAGAGCAACCGATCCGCCATGTCGAAGGTGACGGATCGTTTTCCAGCACCCAGCCGTTAATTCACATGTCATGTACACACATGGTTTACAGAGAAGAGACGAGTGCAAATACACAAGAAACTCAAGCCCAGGGACCTCCCCTGTTGGTTTGAGATACCACACACCCTGCCCACCTCTCCGTCTGCCTACAGCCTTTCAGAAATCGACTGTCTTTGAGTTTGCTACATCAAAGGATACAGTGGGTTGTTAGTAGGTAGTACAGTGGGTAGTCACAGTCTCCTCTGTTAATATCAGAAACAGTGGAATCATTTTCACCAGTTTCTCAGTAGAATCTCTTGTTGTTTTCTGATGAAATCACTTAGCAACAGTTCAGTAAATTGCAGATGCTCCACATTTTGTTCTTTTATCGAAACAATGGGCTTGTGCCTTTTCATATACTTTATTATTTGTAACAACAACAAAGATTGCTTGCTATCAGTAGCACCACACACCTTCGGTTTTGATATAACCATGATGAGGTAACACATGACCTACATAGAAAAAAAACATTTAAACAGTTTACTGTTTTGAGATTGTAAGATATGAAAACGTAGTGGTATAGTTTTGCTTTAGCATGCAAGACCAGGTTCAAACCATGACCCACATGTGTTTTTTAAACTGAACACAATTGTAAATCAGTTCGACAAAATGATTACCTTTCATTGAAGCAGTGTTTTCCACAGCATGATTTTTTTTATAAACCTACAATAATCATGCATCTTAATCGTGAAAGATACATATATTTTGTGGAAGTTGCATTCAGAATGTATTTAAGGGGCCAAGATGCCTTTGGGTTTGAAGTATAAGCTGGTTTAAACATACAGCGCTAAAGCGTAGAGCTTCAAGTTCCTGTTTGAGCCGGCTTCAGCACTTCACCTCTTTTTTCATGTAGCCTGTGGCCTTCACATGTCTCCTCATTCTTTCCCAGTTATTTTGCCTCTTGTAGCCTGATATTAAAGGTATCCGTCATGTGCGTCAGTTTGCCGCCGGTCGGAAAAACCATGTTTGTGCCGAGCTCCTGATGCATCCTGGTGCATTGTACGTTTTTGTGCCTATTTGGGAGTTTTGTAATGAATTACTCCTAATCTGGTGTGAGTGGAAATTGTTACAGCGTAAATTGCTTTTTTTTTGCTGCGTCAAGACAAGACCCGCTGTTGATCCAGCGTTTTTATTAGCGGATGATTCTACGCTAATTCAAGCGCTGAAGAATAGCTATTTATTAATTCATTAATCGAGCCGTGCTATTGACAGCCCGGGGACTGGATCTCTTTCAGATGTACAACACTTTCATATGTGCGTAATTAGCAGTGTTAGCAAGTGTCAAATTAGGCACTTAACGTTAAAAGCTAGCACGGTTTCCATTAGTTTCACCCTCACATGACACTCGGAGCGCCGCCCACCAGCCCCGGGCTTAATTAGCGTGCGTGGTCTGATGGGTTTATATATCACTGTCGTGTGATTAGGCTTTTCAATAGACAGGATTCACACGCTTTGATAGCAGTAATTGCGGGCTGCAAACACAGCCTCAGCTGAATTGATTTTGGGCTTGTTGTTTGCTCTCTGTCTTTCTCCTGATGATTTGGTCGCGAGCCAAGATACAGCCTGTCTGCCATGCGAAGCTCCGCCTCCTCCTTTGCAAGTTTGAAATGTGAGCCGCCCATGCCCCCCCCCCTTCCGCTCTTCTGGCAAAGTGGCCGTGGCACTGCATGGATGTATGTGTGAGTGTGTGCTTGTGTGTGTGTGGCCTCATGCATGTATCTCCATCCATGTCCAAACAATAAGGATTTTAGTTAAAAGATCACATGTGGACATCACTAACAACATACATGTGAGGTGAGATTTCCCTTTCTCTGTATCTATTTTTTTCTCCCCCATTTTCTTTTTAACCCTTCTGAAACACGGCCGCGCTTCCTGTTCATTTTGTGGTTTTGCACTGCAGACAGTTCACAGGCATGTGATTCGCGTGCGCGCACACAGGTTATCCTCACAAATATATTGAAATGTATCGATCATTCGAGTTGGTCCCCGCTATTTTAAAGGCTCATAATGTAAATTGACCAAGTCGTGTTTTGTTTTAAATCGAATAATGTTAAAAGGTTTCCATGAGGGTTAGGTTTAGCGGTAGGGTTAGTTTTAAATAGCATTATCTTGGTATGAAAACCACTAATATAGTTTCTAAGGACTCTCTGTCTCTGTGTGGGTGTGTGTGAAGTTTTGAAGTGCTTAACCTGATTCCCTGCAGGATTCGTCTTCGAGCACAGGAGCCAGGTATAGCAGGAGCCTATTAGCACAGAGATCCATCTGTGATTGGCTTTGCGCTGGAAACCCAGAGACCGCTGCTGAATAATTGATGTGCATTGTGCAGTCGCTGGACAGGCGAGGAGAGAGAAAACAGAGAGAGACAGGGTGCCCCTGAGAAACCGGCAATCAGAGGCAGAGACAAGGAGAGAGCTTGTAGATTTCTCTGGAGTTCCTTTTTCCTGGCGTTTAAATCCCATTTCTCTGTGCAATAAGAAGAATGCGATGAGAGCCACAGAGGCAGATCTCGGCCGTTGGTAAGTCAGAGCGAGGCTGAACACACTTGACAGACATGTACAGTAGCCGGAGTTGGATTGTGTTGCTGATTTTGCTGTTTGTGGGCAAGCTGCAAACATGTTTGCGCAGACTGCGTAAATCTGTTAAAGGAACGCGTTGACTAATCCTCATGTGTGTGGAATGTATATGACACCTCTATAGAGATTTTGTATACTCTATATACAAATAGAGTTATTTATTTAAGCTGCTCTTTTACACACTATAAGTGGTGACCACGGCTGTCAAGCACGAAGTAAAATGTACTGCATGAGCCATGCGGACTACTTTCAGAATGTCTTTTTGTAGCTTGAAAGCTCCAGTCCCTATTCACTTTCATGTGTGTGGAAAAGAGTAACTTAGACATTTTGCTAAACTATATTGCTGGACTCCTTTGGTCTTCAAAATAAAATCAAGGAGAGCTTTTTTTAAAGATTTATTGTTTTTTACATTTTGGGCGCGCTGTTCCTTTAAATGCGTTCCCTCAATGAGCAGGATGTGTGAGGTGCAGATGAGGTGCTTCCCTGCACTTTTTAACTAATGGAACGGGACTCATAAAACGCAAGCTGCACTTGATAGAGCTGTAACAGCTGACTGGGTTTGACCTAGTTCCCTCTCTCCCCCACACACGCACACTGAAAAACTCTCACACATAGAGGGTCATAGTGGACTTGATGATCTCCAGTAGGAGAGCTGACCTACTTGAGGCACAGTGTTTTTGTCAGTCTTTTAGCAGTTTGACATAAGCCTGGCGACAGCATGGCTCCGACCACTCCGCCGAGTGAATGGAGAGTCCTTCTGTTATCCACATTGCATAGATGCTGTTTGATGCACACACGTTTATTCTTTATGGGGTTGTAAATCATTGGATGCAGTTGGAGGGCAGTTGTGGCCTACTGGCTAGTGAGTCAGGCTTGTAATCAGAAGGTTGCTGGTTCGATTCCAGCGCTGCGGGGTAGCAACTGAAGTGCCCCTGAGCAAGGCACCTAACCCCTGATTGCTCCCCGGGTGCAGTAGTGTGCTGTCCACTGCTCCGGGTGTGTCTGTGTGTGTATTCACATACTTGCAGTGTGTGTTCTCTCCTCACCAGTGATGGGTTAAATGCAGAGGTCACATTTCAGGTATGAGTTACCATATTCTGATGAATAGGTGACTTTCACTAGAGTTTGGATGAAAAGTTTGCCTGTAAAATCCTGTCGGGATTATTTTCTGTTTTCAGAGGTGAACGATTTAAAGACGTTGCACTTTAAAAAGTAATGGCAGGACATGAATGAACATGAACATTTTTATTATTGGAGAAATGTGTCTGCCGACACGTGCCGGTCACCACGGCGGCTACGCCCCCGCTGTTTGTATATTTAGCCGGCAGAAATCGGCCTCCATTTTAGTGCTTCTACAGTAATGTCCCAGATCTGAGCGCGATCTCGAGGTATTTTGAGTAAGTAGTTGTTTTGCGACTGCCACAGGATGGCATTTAGAGATTCCATGCACAGTTTTAAAGATAATCTGCTCCTCGAGCAAAATCTACAGGTGTTGTTCCAGTGAAGTTTGGCTAAGGCTCTGAGCCTCAGAGTATGTACTGATGAAGTATACAGTGGTTTGCCATAATCAGCATCCTGCTGTTTATGTGTGAAGCTTCCTCAGCAGTTAAGAGCTTTAAATAGTCCTCTGCTTTATGCACATGTGCTGTTTGTGTTTTCCAGCTTCATTTAAACCTGCATATGTTATTCTAACATTTTAGCATACAAATGAATACAACTCTTAAGCTCGATACATACACTAGTCACGTGCTTCTGCGATTAATAAGGCATTTACTTTAATTCTGGATTTTTTTTAGTGTTTTGCGAAGTTGTGTTGGGATCTTAGGATGTCGCTTTGGAAGTAAAACGAAGACTTTTAAAATTAGTTATGATGATTTTCAATTACCATGTGGATAAAATGATTAATTTGTCAAATTATCAAAGGAAAACAGATTTATAATGTGTCTTTTTCTTGCTGCACTTGCAGTAAGTGGCCTAAGTGACAAATGAGGTGGTACGTAAGAAGATAAAAAACAATTTGGTGAACGGAGTAAAAATTACATTATCACCCTATGAACATAATGTTTGTATATTATAGATTGTGTTTTAGAGCTTTGCACCAGCTATTGTTCAACCGAGAGCAAAAAAGTGGTCTGGAGACCAGCAAATGGATTTCATAAATTATCCACAGACTGATAAAGTGCACGTTGCCCAGTGCAAACATTTACTGTTGCCCGTGGTTACAAAGTGGTCAATGTAAATGTTACAAGACTGCTTTAGCAAACTAAACAAATCATAACCCTGTTGTAAAGGGTTTTGTTCGCTATGCTTAGACAAAAAATTGCACTTATAAAAATGGATCGTACTGACTCACAATTCTGTCTGCATCTGAGAAAGCAAATATGTATTAACATATTTATGCACTAACTTGCTATGTTGCTTGGCAACCGTAAACAACCTACAGTAGACGAGTAATCGCAAACATTTGGAGTAAGAATTGTTTATTAATTATTAATATTAGTACAGCTGTTTATTATATTAACATTATGGCATTTTAAGTTGACAATATTTTATGGTAGTGGTTATAGTTTTAGTGATAAAATCTCTAGTGATAAAAGTGATAAAAATGTGATAACATTTGCATAAATTATACATACATACGTGAGCTGTAAACTTTGTAATAGTTGACTAATCGTTGCAGCCCTGTTTTAAAGTCCGTGAGACATTCTATTAGTAATACATTTTAGTCATGGTTTAAAGAAAAAGATAAAGACTTGGAGAAAAACTTACAAAATATAACGCTTGCTATTATGACTAATTTGATATGTAGAAATGATTTAGTGTGTTGCTCATATAAAGTGTCATCAAGATCTGTGCGTATAAATCGCTTTGATATTGGATTGCTGTGTATTTGTGACGTGTTTCGTAATATAACTAGTTATATTTTTGTTGTACTAAAATACATTTAAAATATACTTGTGAAGTTTGTGTAGAGTGAAGATTCCTGACAAATGTGCAAGCAACTTGGAATGTTTCAGCAAATTTGTGATTTTAGACCATTTCTAAAGAAGAGAAGTCAGAGTTTCGTACACAGAGTTTCCTCCACAGAAGAACCAGGACCCTGTTATTTCCTCCATGAATAAACAGATTGGCAGCTAATTTTTGGCACATGGTACCTGGCTTTTAGCTTGCCTGAGATGGTTATTAGCTGGTCCACATTGGTCGTTGGCTGGTCAACCGATCATCATACACCAAACACCAGCTTGAACTTG
Organism: Botia almorhae; assembly: GCA_036877575.1. Classification (NCBI taxonomy): domain Eukaryota; kingdom Metazoa; phylum Chordata; class Actinopteri; order Cypriniformes; family Botiidae; genus Botia; species Botia almorhae. The sequence continues at coordinate 13,984 of JAZGTJ010010936.1, forward strand.
CGCTGTTATGACCAGCTTGTAGCTGGTTTGTTGCTGGTCCACCACATCAACCATCTTATGACAATCTTAGACCATCTAGAACTAGTTCCAAAACACAGCAACCAACCTCATCTGGATTTCTCAGTAGAACTCGCATCAATTCAACCAGGACATCAGCTCACTCATCGATGATGCTTACTGATACATAATTGTCTTAATATTGTTTTGCCCCTTTGAGTAAATTGTTGAATTTGAACCCTACAGAAACCACCACCTGCAGGAGATGTCAGAGTGACACAGGTACTCCTCTGTGTTCTAGCATTGTTTGGCTTGTGGAGAGCTCTCTCTCTCTCTCTCTGTTCATCGTCACCATGGGCATTCATTCTGTTTTTTAATTCATCCGTGCGCAGTCACAGGAGATGAGTCGCAATGACGCAGATGCTTTTGATGTGCTTCCTCTGTTCCCCGGTTGTTGTTGACGTGGGGGGGCAGGGTCATTGGCTGCTGAATGAACATACTTGTTTCACAGACTCATGTCATCTCAGATTAGCTCAGGTTGTTTTTTCCTCTGTCATCTATTATGAAGGCACTCTGTACAGTCAAGGGTTCGATCTTTTCCTCAGACTGTACAGCTCATTGAACGGGAATGATTCTATGTCTGTCTACCCGTCTCTGTGACGTTTTATGTTCAGAATTAAGCTTTCATCCGTACGTCTCTCATATTTCAGGGCTGCCCTGTGTCGTGTGCTTGTTTAAACCTCTTTCTGTCAGCACTTCCCGTTTCATCATTCATTCTGTCCCATTATAGTGGAATCCCACAATGCATTGTGCCGTGCACTTTAAATTCCACTTCAGTATAAAACGGTATCAAGCTGTTTTGATGCTCTGAAATAGACCGCAGAGTCAGTTAGTGTGCATAGTGTCGATGTCACTGCACTGCAGGAAGTGTATGTAATAGTATTAACATATGTCATGCATTTGTTTATTTATTCAAATTGAAATAGTTAAAATAGTCAAGCAGCTACTATAGGCAAGTGTTTCATTCGGGTGGTAGTTACTGCTTTCTGGCGGTGCGGTAGTTACAGACACTGTTTACTTGTGTGTATGTGTGTGTGTGTTGTGCAGTACTGGAGAGAGTTATCCTGACTGGTTACGTCAGCCAATGTGAGTTGAGGACACGTTAGGCTCTGTTAGGGCTTAATAATGCTACTCTTGTGTGTGTGTGTGTGTGTGTAGCCTACATTCAGGTTCAGCTCTGGCCTTAATTAGCATGTGAGGCTCTGTCATAAGGGAGAACCTGCCCTGTGTCAGTAGTTAATAGCTGTCTGTTGTCTGAACACAGGACTGCTTTACTGCAGGGCACTAGGTACAAGGGGAAGCCCACATTCTAGACCTCACCATGTCACATCTCTATTTTACACTGCGCATATAAATTTGCAGGTCTGTAAAGACCTAATTAACGTTTTCTATATGTGTTTTTGTATGTATTTGTATTTTTTTAGATTTGAACATTTTGTCTGCTAGTCAGCCACACTTTTCCTTATGTACACGTTCATTGGGACCTTTGTTTTCTTATTGCTTATTGACAAACATACCGTTTTCTACCTTGTGTATGTTGGTATTACACAAATCTCTCTCTAAAGGCTGTTAGGAAGTTCTATCCTAAGCTGCTTACACACTGGAAAAGACCTGCATTAGCAGATTGCAGAACTCTGGAATTTGGAGGAATTCCGGAATGCAGGAATTTGGAATGAATTTGTGTCCCAATATTCTTGAATAGACAGATTATTTACGATTTAAGGTAGAATTTACAATTGCATTCTATAAAAATCTTGGCACAAGAACTGTGAAAGTTTATCTATGTAGTTTTGATAACACTTTACAAACAGGTTCGATTTGTTAACATTATTTAACGATAGTTAAAAATAAACAATAATATTAAAGCATTTAGTCTTGGTTACTGTTAATTTATAGCCAATACTATAATTTGTATATACAGCACAAGTTCCTGTAGCTCAATTGGTAGAATTTGGCGTTTAGCAGTGTTAAACAAAGTTTTCCTCTAGCTCAGTGGTTAGATCATGGTGTTAACAACACTGAGGTTATGGGTTCGATCCCAGGGATTGCACATACTCAGAAATACTCACTATATTATTTAATATAATGCAATGTAAGTCGCTTTGGATAAAAGCGTCTGCCAAATGCATAAATGTAAGGGTTGTAGGTTCAAATTCCCAGGGAATACACACACTGATAAAATGTATAGCTTAAAAGCACTGCAGGTTGCTTTTGAATAAAAGTATCTGCCAAATATATATATATATATATATAACATTATTATAACAAACATGAATTACAGTGAATGAACAATAGTAGATTTATAATTTAACATGTACCTTTGTTGATAAATCTGTAAAAATGTTCATTAATTTATTATGACCTGAATAATTCAATAACAAATTATGCGTTATTGTAAAGTGTTACCATAATTTCAACAGCAAACAGATCTCTTGTGCTTCTCTTGTGATCATGTGCAGCCTTTGCTGTCAGGCTGTTCTGATTGGTTCTGTGATATAATGATGTCAGTGGGGTGAGGATGAAGTGTAGACACTGTATGGCCGTGTGAACAGCAGGGTTGGATTTTTTTTACACTGAGGAAACTCTGAGTGGTTTAATGGTGCCAGTCTCACATGTCTGCCACTACACTGCGGTATCAGTCTCAGCTGTCACACACTCACAGAGAGAAAGAGGGCGAGAGTAAAATATATATATATATTGGAGGCTTTCTGGAAATTTGACTTGTGCAGAGAGATCCAGTCACAGTTACAACTTGCATTGTAGATGTCCTCAAATAGCGTGTGTCGTTTGTTTTTGCTCTCGGAAAGACAAAGCTTTACTTGAGTGCTTGCAGAGAAATCTTATTGAAACATCACTGCTCCATAACTCACACTTGTATAAGTCTTACTCTTAACGGAAAAAACAATACATTCAGTGAATCAACACTGATTCTTTGAAATGTAGGTCTCTGCTTTTGTCCATTTTGGTCCCACTGTACTATCCCAGCCTCTGTTTGCGGCGGTCCACTTTTATTAGCAACATCATAATCATAAAGCTTATTATGAGGTGTTGAAGGTAGTAAAACCGAGTGAGAAATGAGAGTTTGGCTGAGGCGGGTTGTTGGCAGATATAAAGCGACAAACTTGAGGAACGGCAAGCGAACATTCTTGGGGCGGCTTCAGAGACGATTTTGGTAACCGGGGTGACTCGGGGTTCCCTGCACACCGGATCATTTGGGAATTTAGCCTGGTCAGTTATTCAAAGCCCACTAAACCTGCTTGGAGAGCCTCTTCTCCAGACAAAGAGCAGACGTGGGGGGGGGGTTGATTTGTGTAGTGTCTGTCTTCACTGCTCTGTTTTGCCAGAAGTCTGTAGAGCCACAGGCTGTTGTCCCCTCAGTAAGACTGTTTCTGCTGCAGAGCGGAGCAGTCTGGCACCTTCACGAACAGCAGAACACGGCTAATGTGACTCACAGTGCACA
>JAZGTJ010010937.1:0-17500 GCA_036877575.1 Botia almorhae
GCATCCTGCTGATGTCACCCTGGGGCTCCACAGAAAACAGCCAAGGTAGATTAAAGGCTTTAGAGGTAATTCTGCCTCATAATTTAAACACACACATACACTTACAGAGGGAATAAATATAAGGGGGGTTCATAACAAAGTAAGTCCATCTGCCATCTCCCATATCACAGTGTGTGCATATATAAGGAGTCACTGAATAAGGCTTGAATAGGTTGATTATCTAACTCTCTTTTACAATGTGCAATAAACCCCCAATTGTCATAATCGACAGGTTGGTTGGTAGTTTGTTTATATCTGGTTGGTCAATTGTGGTCTGAGGTTCCTCAATAAACATCTGGGGATTAGGTGATATCGACCACTCTGGAATACTTTACCAGTGGACACTATTTTTTACACCATAAGATAATTAATAAAATGTTTAATTTCCAATCAAAATAGAAATTATTAACGCTGCAATCTGTAACTGTTTTTGGTTAAAAATAAACAAATAACAGTTACTGAGCAAATACCTAACTGATCCGTATTCAAAATGGTCTCCTTACCTCACTCCTATTCGAAACTGTAAGTGTATAATAATGATTTATAATTTGCCGTTTAGAATTGAAAAATTGTCATCCACGTTAAGAAAGCAACTCCACAAACAACTTGCAATTTAATGATTTAAACAGAGATGACAATAGAGAGACAAAAGTTATGGTTGCAGTTAATTAGAAAAAATAGTTTTATTAGGGCTAGTGTGAGTCTGTTGTGATTACGTTTACAGATGTGTCACAATATTTAAGTAGCCTGTTGGTTTTTATTTCTTTTAACGAACACATTCTACACATAATTCTCTATTACAGTGTGAATGGCCGTGTGATTGTTCGCTGACACATTTGAAGTAACAGTCACACTGTTTAACAAGCTGGTGTGTCATGTTTTTTGGCATCCTTACGCATAATTGTCTGTTTCCTGTTATTTCTGGTTACAAAGCGGCATTAAATCATAAAAAGGAAGCTAATTACAATGTTACTTCCGATGTGAGAGCGAGAGAAATAATAAAGAAAGAATAACTATAGAAAGAAGCACGTGTCAGGAGCCTTTTAAATCCCTCTCATATTACTCTCCTCCATCACTATATCTCTGGGATTCTTTCAGCTGGTATGTGGGCTGTGATTATGTACTATTATCTGTGAACATCTCTCCTAATTGGCCACAGCTGATTGTGTATGATGGAGTAAAGGCCAGAACTTGTCATCTGACTGCTCTTTTTTTCTGCCGCCTATCTTAGAGGTGTATCTAATTCTCCTGGGAGACACAGAGATCTTCAGCTGTAATCTGTCCTCTCTAGAAAACTGCAAAGAGATGGTACTCGAGAGCTGGAGAGACATTCAAAAATAAGAGAGAAAGAATGAGAGGCCTTGACAAGGCCTACACAGAAAAACATAACTAAACTTAGTTATTTAACACACAAGCACTTTAAAGGATTTTATTTCTACTGTGTGACACTGACCTCTCGGCCTCAATCTTATTTAAAGGAACAGTACACCAAAAATAAAAACTGTTTACTCTTTGAAACTCAAAAAAAGTCAAGAAATCGTGGTATGACTTAAGTTGGTTACATGAGCGAATTAATTAACTCCGTGATAGCTACAGCTGTTTATCTGACTCAGACTGATGCTTGTGAGTTTGTTTGTGAGTTAATTTTATTTATCCAAAGTATAATTTCTTATTTTATCTTTCTCTACTTCAGGGTAAAGCACGACCAGATGTTTTCGTTAAGATTCACCTGTAAATTCATAAATTAAAACTGCATTGATGCTGCAGAGGTTCAGGAAACACTGCAATGTAATAAATCTATAATATTTAAGATGCCTTTTGATTGTGGTTGATTAAAATAATCAGCAAGCAAATGGCCGACATCAGGTCAAAGCCTCAGATGTCCAGTTGTGTCTGCATGAGTGACTTTGAAACAAACCATTCTTCACAGGCAGAGATAAACCGCTTGAAGGCTTGTAGTCCAATCACTCAGGAGAGTTATGACAGCCATGCTCACTGCAGGGGTTCTTAAGGACTTCATTACCCATTAGTCATCAGTGTGACGGCCCCTGAAGCAGTGCTGGTCTGGTGGAACGTTCTGGCACATGTTGACGGAGTGCTGAGCGAGTGTGTGGAAGTGTTTTAATCCCTGGCCACTCTGGTGGGCCGTCACTGTATCGACCGGAGCGTTCGAGTCTGACAGGCTGATTAATAAGGAAAGAATGTGAGAGGCCACACTGTCTTACAAACACAATTCCAGCTTAACACTTTGCTGCAAAATAAACGCAAAATCACAAATCCCTGGTTATTAAAGCGAGCAACTGGTAATGACAACACAGCACAGACCCTCAGCATCCACAAGAACGCTTAAAAGACTGTAAAAGGAGGCTGTTTAAAAACTATACTGAACCCTATATCTTTGCAATCCAAAGCAACTTGTAGTGCACTTCCTGCAGGGCTGATCCCAACAGAACAATCTGAGGTTTAGTGCTCTGCTCAGGGGTATAGTGATAGTGACACTGAGCATCTCAGTAACCCTGCAGTTCATAGAACACCTCTACTAGAGACTGAAGCCAAAACATGTTAACCTGTTCAGATGAAAGAGGAAGAGATGTTAAAACTGAACAAAGATTAGCAACTGTTGCTATTGGAATGTATAATCGAACTATGAATCATCAATAATAAGCATCTGAATGTAAAACATTTCAACACAAATATTTAACCTGTTAAGCTAACCGATCTATTTGGGGGCGGGCCTTATGTGCTTTTGTTTACCAACTTATATATTTAATATGCATTCTGTTGGTGAAGAACGGCACTAAAAACATATTATATATTATTACAAGGTCAATCAAAGGTACCTTTGATATCCGAGCACTGTTTCATAAAATAAACACTCAAGCAACATTAATAAAATAATTTGAGTTCTAAACATAACGTGCATTTATTTAGACCCTGCTGACTGAAAGTCGAACCCGTTCATACACAGAACCATTGAACATATCAGAGCTGTGGACTTCATTACCTACTGATATTGAGAACAGCGTGAACACATTTTGTTTTACATGTGGGATATCATGGTGGTTAACCGCCTGATTACTCTCACTGAAATGAAAGCACTCGTTTGATTTCACGGGTGTTGGCCAACACCAGTGGCGGAATTCTTGGAAAAAGGGATGAAAAACAAATTACAGGGCAAAATTGCCCCAAGCGTGGCTCATTTCATTATAACCTGTGGCTGATGTACCCAAACAATAACCCCAAGAACGCAATCTGGACCAAACATGATTTTGGTTATTGCTGTGAAGGAAAATTAGGTCTCCATTTGCTCTCCTTAAGGGACAGGCAAAGTCTTCTAGAAAAGAGATCTCATCCTAGTTACCTGACCTGAATAACACGTACATACACAATTAGCAGTGCTTGAACAGAGGCGAGCCAGGTGATGCAGAAAAAGAATGGCGTAAAAGTGGATGCCTCTAATAATGGGCTGTGTGTTTCTCCTCCATTAAGTCTGCGATGCTCGATCGGAGGCGTGGGGGACGCTGGCGCAGCGTCCACTGAAATGATCATCAGTCTTCGGTGATCTAATTAACATGATAAGATACACCATCCCACGGCTGCACCAAAGGTAAACGCAACAGCCGCAGCCCTCTAATCATGCCGCTGCTCCAATGTTTGCTATCAGATTCCTGATAAACTTCTCCTACAAAGGTATGATGGAGCAATTACACTCACAACACTTGGCTGAATTAACAAATAATGAAGAAGCTGACATTGATTAGATTAAAATTACCATCTGCTAACAATGAGACGGCACCGATCGGCGTAAATTGGAACAAAGGCGGCACGCTCAGCTTGGGTATATAAATCTATCTATCGCATAATCAAAACACGTGTGTACACATCGTGAATGAGTGTTCGGTGAAGTGTGCAGGTGTATAGCAAACGAGGGAGCTGAGCTGATCCCAAATAATCAAGAGTGGTGATAACAGCAGCGAGCAGAAGCAGTCAAGGTGAGAGAACCAAAGCACCAGGGAGAGAGAACACAGAAGTGAGGCTGTGTGAAATTACACTTTTTAATCTATCAGGCCTCTCTTTAGGAATCAGTCCCACACGCAGTCATGCATCATACTGCACGGAACGCTGCAGCCGATGTTAACACACAAGCTAAAGAAAGACGTGTTTCACAACTGCATTTTATAGTGCTTTTCTCTGCTGGCTTCTGCTACTGTGGTTAGTTTGGGGGCGTAAATGGTTTGACTCGAGAGGTTTTGAAGCTCTAAAATGACAATCTGCAGCAGAGAAAAGCATTTAGTGTGATTTAAATATGTTCTCCACAGGCGGAGTTGTGGCAGAGGTCAAGATTTGACAGAAAATTTTCACTTTAACTAAAAGCTTCGGAAAAAAAAAAACATTCTGAGGCATCCTTGATCAAAATCTGAATGTAATGAGAGGCAAAGAAGCCAGGGGTGAGTTTCAGAGATGAAAAAATAAACAAAAGTTCATTGCTATACTCTTAACATGAGTTTCGGTCCTAAAATTCAGAGATCGTGACAGCCCTGACTGTATATTCTTCCTTCTCTGTCCTATATGTGAACAGTGAATCAGTTCAAAGAACAAAGGTGAACTGCTGTCTGGAAAATACCTATGACAACCTTGTCTGTCTCTTGTCAGATGTCTGGAAGGGGCGGAGACAAAAAAAACAAATTTAGTATTCCCTTCATACTTACTCTTTAAAAAAATGCAAAAGAGGGACTTCTTTTATCTCCCGCCCATTTTTTCTCACTCTAAGAAGCTTTGAGATTGACCTTGAGTCATTGAGTGGTATTCATACTGAGACTGTGTGGCAGAGGTGTGAGGGAGGCTGGAAGTGCAGCGTGAGGCCTCTCTGATGCCGCATTAGGGATGCAGTTCCACATCCTGCAAAGCCAAAGGGAAATAAAAAGCAGGAAGGCTATTCAACAGCAACCAATTTAAAGGCCTCCAGGAGAGCACAGGAAGGGGACGAGTCTTCAAACCCCTGCCCCCTCGGAAATCCATCTTGGTGCGGCCATCTAATAAACAATTCCATTACCTGGCTTCCCCAGGTGAAATTAAATGTCATGGTTAAGTGTGACATGGAGAGGGGGTAAAATCGGCACAACTCGGCAGAAATTTCATAGCAGTCATTATCGGTGAGGGTTCGTGCCAGAGGCTGGAGGCACAGGTGAAGGGGTTTCTCACTCTGACTGATAACAAGGTCTCCCGGTGACGATTCATGACTACAAGTATCTGCAAAGTCTTACTGAGGAGTCCCGAATATTTCCCTTATGCTGATGGACTGTAGAGGGGTGTGAGGGGGCTGGCGTGTCTTTACTATGCTGGTAGCCGCTCCAATTCGCCTGCAATATATACAGTAACGTGGCAGATCACATGAGCTTTCGTGTCTGTGCATATACATAAATACGAACAAACTGCGTCAAATTACTAAATCTCATTGAAAATAAAAGCTTTCTGGTTGCTTTGTCTTTGCAAACTGATGACAGTGCGAACACCCCCTCAGTCTTAAAGTCTTAGTCCCCTCTGAGTCTTAGCAGACCTTGTTACCATCATTGTATCTCTGGCTAAATTCAGATGCACACAAGCCGCTTGCTTCGGAATCAGCGAGCTAAGCATGCAACTAACCCGCAGGATGAGTTATGACTTGACAGTCTCTTTTAACAGCTGCGGCAATACCCACCAAATCAAAATCATCTAGACACTTACACATCCAGTCTCTCACAGCCTCCATACTCCCACCAAAACGCTTTCATGTAGCTGCTTGAGGAACGTTAAGACATCAAACCGTGTGCGGATGGATGTTTTAGAACCCCATTGATGTCTCATCTGAACGACGGACTGAATGTTTAATAAGTGTAATCACCTGTACAAGCTGTGAGCTGTGGTTTATGTGGAGCTTCGTTTTTTTATTTTTTTTGACAATCCACTCCATCATCCTGAAAGCTTATTGTTGAAGTTGGTTTTAGTGGTGTTTCATGACAGCTTAAAACTGTAAGTCCAGGCAGAACCAGCGGACCTCCAAAGGACAGCAGTGCAGAAGTCACAGTGACTGATGACGGGTCTCTGGGGCTGACAGACTTCAGCCCTCTGGCAAAAACACAGGAACAATCACCCTTTTTTCCCCTTTGCCGCCTTCTCTTATTCTTCCTGTTGTTCACACTAAAGGATGCCTTTGACCATTCTGTTTTTATTTACTGACAGAAATTATTTGTAAGGAGCTCCCCGGTGACAGCGAGAGATCACAACACTTTCCAGAAACTTCTGAGGTGTGAGTCAATCGCCAGCAAGCTTCCTGAGAGTTCAACCTGTTTCTCCCTCAATTAGCACCATTTCTGTCCTACCTTGAAACTATCTCTCTGCTCTACAACACATACTTATCCTTTAAAATCAATCTCCCTTTCTCGGTTCCTCCAACCAGACAAAATGGGTGTCAGATATCCATCAGCAATTTGTGAATACAGAGTGTAGAGGTGGGATTAGGCTTGTGATATCTGTGTTCCCTTAAAATAAACCAGATTTGCATTTTCTGAAGGAAGAAAACAGTGTTTGAAAAGTGAAAGAACAGTTTCAGACTTTGGTTCTGTGTAAATGAAAAGCAGCATCAGAACTTTAAAAAGAATCTTTGACACCGTTATAACAAGCAAAACAAATAATCTCTCAGCAAGAATCAACCTATTACACAAAACCATCTCTACAGATGCTTAAATACATGCAAACATTTTGTCAATGTAAATTACATGGTGATGCTTAATTTTTCATTTTTCATTTCTCAAATTACATCTATAAAACGAAAAACTTTTAAGCAAGAAATAAATGAAAACTCTCTTAATCTATCTCACATACACATCCACACCCCAGACAACAGATTAGTACAATAGTATGATTTTAAGACATAGGAAGGTAATATACTCTCTTATAAACATACACCCACACACCCACAGTGCGCTTTCATGTTTTATGGGGACATTTCAAAGACACAATTGTATTTATACAAACTGTACATTCTATCCCCCTACACTAACCCTACCTCAAACCTTTCTGCTATTTTAGTTTTTTAAAACGATTACTCTGTTTGTGATTTATAAGCTTGCTTCCTCATGAGGACCTAAAAAATGTCCCCACAAGGTCAAAATTTACTCGTATTGCTATACTTGTGGGGACATTTGGTCCCAATAATGTAGTGAATCCCGGAACCACACACACACACACACTCACATGCACACAAACAGGTCTAAATGAGGAGACGTGGTTGATAAGTCATCTTGCCATATAGCTGTATTTGTCTGGTTTTTAATCAAACACTCTGTATGAGACAAGCACTACACAAAGTAGAAGTAACAGAACAGCCTGTGAGTGAGTGATGTTTCTCTGTCTGTGGCCCTTCTCTATAGTGGCGCACTGATCAGGCCGGCTGTGCTTGGCCCATTAACATTTGCCTGTCTTAGTTCAACTGTGTCTACAATTTGGCCTCATCTAAAAAAGGCTTTTAATAACCATCTGAATGGCAGAAATATAAACAGATTCTGTTGTCTTCTCTTGGCCAGTTTTTCAGTCTTTCCAGTTTCAGTCTAAATGAGTGTGTGAAGCTAATTATCTTTAAACTAAAAGCAGCACTGCATTTCTTTTAATGGGGACTTAATAACAGTAAACACACACTCCTACACTTGCCCGTCTCTACATTGAGACAATCATAACTTAAGTAAACTGTGTGTAAATGTGTACATAAATATACTTCATGCCTCATGTTTAACTGCTTGCAATTAGTGTTAATAATAGAAACTTAACCTGTGCTGATGTATGACGCCTCAGAATTAAACAGACAGACCCATTAAAAGTTCAATATGGACAGTAATGTGTAAAACTGAGAGGGACTGAACAGGGGTGTTGAGCAATCACTATTTAAGCAAAATGAATCTCACTTCAAAGGTAGTCTGCTATTGACCAACCTCAGTGTGAACAGCTTGTTTCAAGGTCTTCGTTTCACTTCATGTAATGATAAAGGTGGTTTCTGTGAAAGAACCAGCCCCGCCTATCCAGATTCAGCGCAGCAGTGTGACCTTGTAACAAGAGGCCTTCAGTGGAATGGAATCACACAGCACTGAAACACTCCAACACAGAAATGAATGTTTCAGCTCAAACACTTTGCATTAGCATGCTTGATCCATTAGCCGCCCAAATCTCTATGGTGAAAGCCTTTGATCTACAAAAACATCTCCTCTCTTAACCATAACATCGTTTGAAAATGTGCCCATCTATCAGACTTCAGTAAAGCTGTCTCAAAGGTCTCTCCTGATTTTAGAGAGGGAAGTTTTCCACACCCAGTGTCTCCACACTGGACAGAATGCTGACATTTGAAGGGTGAGCACATGAATGCCACGCAATGTTAGAATCAGCAGTGGGAGTCTCATCTTTTTTTCTTTAAGAACTGATTCTGAGTTTGAGGTGTTAGTTAAAGAATCGAAGAAAAACAGGAAGTGGACACATTAGGTTTCAGTTTAGAAACAAATTGTTTGTACGCATTTCTTGGACTGTTGATTAACAACGATTTAGCATGGCACAAAATACTAGTTAAATAGTTCAATCACGAAGTATGCAAGATTACTTGCTACATTTCCCATGATTCTCTGTGGCAGCTCTATGTTTGGTTGTAATATAGATGAAAAACCTTTTTGACTTACATTTTTCCCCAACGCGACCATTTTATTCTCATTTTAGACTCAAATTGCATTACAATAATGACTTTCAGTCTCGTACACAGAAAGTTCTCAGGAGGATGTGATGAAGGCACGAGCACGCAGCCTCTTCTGCACGAAGACAGGAAGGATACGGCAGTTATGCTGCAACAGGGACGGTGTGACATTTAAATGACTCGTGTGTCCACAGCTGGAGACAGCTGGCACAACACCACACCATTCACAGACTGGCTCTGGTCATTAAAACTTATCGCAGCACTGACGGGAAACGACAGGGAAAATGGACACCCATGGGTACGACGACTAATACAGCTGCATAATCCACCACACACGGAGTCCGAGGACTGAACGACCGGTGTGAAAACACCTGCTCTGAAAGGTAAGACGGATCTATCATCAAATTTAACTTATACTCTAAAAGTGTGAAATATCTTTCCAGCCTAATAACTCACGGACACACACGCACAAACGAGCAAGAATACATATGCAAACACACATCCATTAAAAGCACTGCTGACCTCGTAAAAGGTTGTAAGTAAACATAATGGCAATGATGTGAGCTCTTAAACGGATGTGCTTGGGAAAAAAGGCCTTTGACATTTAAAGACAAACTAATGAAACTAGTCAGCAGACCCTTCGTAATGGCTGGTACATGATTGGCCCGTGGGTAAGACGTGAGAAATGAGTGCTCTTCAAATGGCAAATGTGGAGACGACAATAAATGACTCAGCGCACCCGGGTGTCACTTGTGTAAAAAAACAACAACTTAGTGCCAAAACAATAAAAAGGAAGAGAAAGAGGAAAAGAATAAAGCAAACTGACCTTTGGCTTCTGTTTCAGCAAGTGGACAGCAGGACATGCAGCGAGAGAGAGCGAGAGAGAGAGAGAGAGACTGTAGTTAGAAGCCATATGGACAGTCATGCTTTATACTGAAATAAAAACACTGCATGCTGAGAGCTAAGTGAGTTAGCCAGTTGTCCGTCTGCAGCCTGTAATTCAGTTAAAAGGCTATTAAAGAGCTCTAATTTACCCCTGTTGATAGTGCAGGGCAGAAATACGTATACACAAACGGTCTCCACAGCTGCCCTGGTGTCGCTGTAAACTCACTTGAACAGAGGTTAGATAGCCAGGGACACAACATGAATTTTTTTTGACAACATTGAATTTCTGTGAAGAACAATGATGTCATGCAGTTGTTAAATTGCTCGAGTGGATTTTATCATGCTGCTGTGTGCAGTTGCTGGGGTTTCCTGGGTGGTTGCTTGCCCAAGTCAAAAGAGCTTACCCAGAAGTCTCTGTGATATTCTGCTCCCTGGATATGGCTCAGGGCCATCCTTCAATGCAAGTCTGTGGGATTTTTTTGCAACTTTTATCATCTGCCAGGAAAAAATTGCTTGGAAAAGTAACAGCACACCTCTCACAAAAATTTAAAGAACTCATCGGAAACAACTTGACACAAGTGATGTAATCCAGTCTTAACTGGCATCTAGAGTCTCTTAAGTGTATCCACTCAAACAAAAGCAAACAGAACAAGAAAAACACACACACACATATGCTCCTTCACCTCTGTACCTGTTCTTAAACAAATGCTTAGGAAAGCGGGCTAAGAAAAGCACAATTAGACTTCATTATCTCTGGGGACAGTATTAAAGAAGCCGAGTTCAGGCACTCACTAGCGCTGCGTCATTAGCCTCTCTTTAATTCACGATTAGAGCGATAACTTGCAGGCCAAGCCGCACTGATTAACTCTTGCTGACCTGCGCTTACTCAGTCACCTAGCAGCCCGACAAATCAGAAGCAAGACAAAGTTCGACACGCTATGTGCAATCATACTGAAGTCTTCTCTGCCTAAAGCCGCATTTTGAGATCTGCGACACAGATCAACCATTGCACTTACATAAGCACTTCATTACAACACATATTGTTATTGTTACTTGCCCAAGTCAAAAGATCTCACACCCAAGTATTATATTCTGTTCCCTGAATGTCACTTCCGGTCTGCTGTCATTGAAAGACTAACAATCTGTGTGACTCACAGCTAAGGGCTATGGATTTAAACAATGCAAACAACTATAAGTATGAGCAATAATAGCAAGCAGCACTAATAATACAGATGGACACAACTTTTTGCTACCTAGGGTGAGAAAGTGTCTTAAAACATAAAAAATTAGTTTGGCAGAGATACAAATAAAGAGAAACCTTTTATATTCTGAATTCTCCGTTCAGTCTCTGCATGACGAATGACCTCCACGGTTCCCCCGAGGTGCGCTTTACATTTCTGGAGTCTGGATGAGTCTCTATCGCTCTCTTTTTGCATCTCTCCCCAGTGAGATTTACAATCCTCCACAGAAGGCCATCTTTCCCACATATCAGCCTCCTCTGAAGAGAAAAACTACCCCTGCGACCAAAATAAACCCCATATGTTCCGCCCCAAATGATCGCGATAAATAAAAGTGCCACAGGAAGAGCAGGAGTGAGCCAAAAATAGAGGCGCAAAGAAATGGAACGCATACCTTTTGAATGTTTTTATCTGATCAAAGGCTGTTTAAAATGGCGGCCCCATTGTCCCATGGTGAGTATATCACAGCGGAGAGACAGCATTGAAGATCTCCATCAGTAAAAGACACCTCGGGGACCAGCAAATGAGAGCTGCGCTCTGGAGAAATGAGCCACAATGAGCATTATCTGGAATGGGAAGCAGACCTGTCTGATTCCCTAAAGAAAGAGCGTTCTTAAGTTCTACCTCACCTCTGAGATATTTTTCCTCATCTGTCTGGACTTCCAGCTCACAGTAACACAATGGCCTTCATCAATAATGAAGTTCAGATTGCAGTTAGGGAAGAAATTAATTTATGCAAGGTCAAGGTTTATTGGCTGAATGAATATTAGTGTTAAGTATAAATAAAAGAGATGAGCATGAAAAGAGATTAATATACAAAGGACACAAACGACTGCAGTACAAACCATAACAAAATAACCTTGAAGGCAGAAAACTCTGCACACGCAGACCACACACACACGCATCATAATTTAGATCGTTGTAAGATAGCCCTCGCTCCTGGTTCCCAAGACGACACATACGGTGTTCATAATATCTGTGGTTTCCTTTTATTCAACGTTTATCAGATATCTGGAGTGTATTTAGGTGTGTGTCTGTGTCTTTGTGCATTTGTGTTTAGGGACACAACTAGCGCCTGTGTCGTGTTGATGAACTGCTTTGACTGCATCACAAACAGCCTTCTGTATCCAAGTCAATGTATTCAGTGCTTCTGAAATGGTATGAGCTATGGGACAAGAGCTTAATTCTGTTCTCCAGGCCAAGCAGTGGCGACACATCCATAATGCACGGACGGACCTCTCAGCTAGAGAGTTCCCGCTCATGTATTATCTGTGTTTTATGGGAAAATTGCTTTATGAGAGATATGAGATTTAATCGAAGGCACGAAAGCTAATGTAGGTTTTCTGTTAGACGTTGTGGCCGGCGATAACGGTGCGGGTACTCGACATGGATAAATAGGAAGCGTGCATGGGGTTCAAATAAGAACGGCGGTTAGAAAAGAACAAGGGTACTCCCCCCACTCTTATCTTGCATTATTTCCCTACAATACGTGCCTCAATTTGCTCTTGTTTGCCCGTGTTTCTGGTAATTGCGTGGCTGATGGGATATACCGGACCAGGGGCTTGCAGCTACTGTTACCACAAGTACTTAAAAGTCATGAAAAAACGTTCCCACCCTGTTTTACTTCCAGAAGGTGATGCAATTCAGAGAGGAATGGAATATTTAATAAGACTGAAGGTCAAGTTCAAGGGCCCTCTGAGAGAATCTTGATTTATGCCACTGGTAAAGCTTCTTTCTTAACATCCACCTATATTTGCCATTACTGCTGTAACCTTTATTAAATTAAGGTGAACCACAGTAAAATTGCGCCACTAACTATTGTCAAGATTTCATAAAGAGTGTATTTCCATTAACACTAGTCTAAAACAATGCTTAAATAGCTACTAGCTGGTGGTTAAACTATCTGTAACACTTCACAATTAGGTTGCATTAGTTAACATTAGTTAATGCATTAACTAACCTGAATGAACAATAAGCAATACTTGTACAGCATGTATTAATCTTATGTCACCTTAATTTCAGCACTTACTAACACGTTTTTTTAAATCAAAAGTTGTACCTTAACATTACTTGATTGCCAACAAACTAACATGAACAATTGTTTTGACATTAACTAACTAGTTAATACTAAAAACCACACTGCTCATCGTTAGTTCATATTAGCATTTACTAATGTTAGCAAATACAACTTTACTGTAAAGTGTTACCAAACAGTTTTCCCCACCTGCATGGCCTAGGTGCCTTCAGTCAAATGTTTTGTTTGCTTTGAAAAGCATGCACAACTCATCAGACTGTGTATTCAGAAAACATAAAACCAACATGAAGATTGTTTAAAGGAAAGTCACTCTTATATAGCTAAACAGGAAAGAACGAGTGAAAAAAAACCCACCTCAAACACTCCCTTCAGATCTCCCTCGAGCATCAACACTTGATAGTGCTTGATAGTACACATTTCCAGATCAGAATGTACACAAAGAAAGGGACACAGGCAGAAAGAAAGACACAGACAGAAGTACAGTGAAAGAGCATTTGGAGTTTGACTCTATTCTCTAAACTGCACTAGGCCCCGTAATATGCACAAAAAGACTTTTAGATTACAGACAGATATCAAAAAGGCTTCAAATTAGTTTCAAAGTGTTTTCACCCTGTTAAATATTAAAATATAGCTTTTGACATTCCAATAAAGAGTAAGAGACTTCTACTCCATCTAAATCTACAAGTCTCTTGTCTCTCAGAAGAGACTAGCATGAAATTACAGCAAATGAAAGACGGAAAAATTACCTAAAAAGAGAAAAGACAAGAAGAGCAGAAAATTATATATTCATATTTTCCTTTTATACATAAGATGACACATGCCGAGATAAATTTTCATGTTATCTGAGGTCGAGATGAGCGCGTGTGAGTGCGCGTTCGCAACAGTGGCTCGGCAGAGCGTCAGAATTAACAGAGTGGAAAGGGAAGAATTTCATTTTAATGAGCATGGAAATTGGAAATCAACAGCCTTCCCTGAGGCTACACATACAGTCCTGGGTGTGAGAAGCAGTATTGATTTACTGTACAGGCTACAATTATCCCTCCCATTTATTAGAGTCTATACCCCCTGTCGGTTTGTAAACAGAGATTCTAGACTGTTGTTTATGATCATAACTTTATGATTACTGTCTATTCGGCTCCTATTTAAGCCATATAATCCACACTATAATAGAGTATTATTTAAAACACCATATGGACACTGAAACAGAGGCCCTGTCCTAAATTCAGCCGCGCGGTCCTCTCAGTATGTATATCCCGGGATAATATCACACTATATAACAGAATGCTCTAAAACATTCATTTGTAGTGCTCATACAGGCCATGCAATTTTAAATCAGACTTTCAAATCGACCCGTTTCCTGTCTGCCCTCTCTTCAACATTTCAAAACGTTAAAAAACAATGTAAAAAAAATGACAGAAATAAGTTACAAATCAGAAAAATACAGGCCACATAGTGATGAAAATGACAGAGCGTGTATGTTTATTTGTGGGTTTAACTACATGTCTGTATAACATACTTTCATGGGTTTGTGCGTTGTCTTTAGATAAAGGGATAAATTGATAGATAAAACAAATAAGAAGAGGTTAAAGGGGTAAAGCAATCTGTTTCACTGCCCCGCTGCAGGGAGAATATCAAATATTAAAGCCGCAGCATTTGGACAGCTACCGTGTCATGACCCAAGATTAACTTTTAAATAATGTTTTAACATGCTTAATATTTTAGCAGCTCAGCTATTAAGAGAGCTGTTCTTTCAAAGCACCCAAAAATAAAATTATGAACTGATTTTCTTTTTATAATCATTATCTGGGGACTGATATTCTAGGTCCGACATACACTGGAGCACCGCAAGAGAGAACAAGAACCTTGTACAGACTGTTAACATTATATTTTATCTTTAGAAGTTCAATTATAATGTTAGTCAAGGTATTTGAGCCCAAAACAATGATAAACAGTCACAAAACAGTATTTTTGGACTAGGAAGTTGAATTCCGAAGGTTACAGTGTTTTTTAATAGTAAATCAATCTATTTTATTTCGAAAGTTTGTAAAAGTTAGTTCTGATTTCTCATATGACGACCCATTCAAGTCCCACAGAACAATTTTCTTATCAGTAAACAGACATGCACAGAAACGCAAACAAACAGATTACAAATAGATTACAAGTAGCAGAATTTGCCGTAACGTGTTAAAACTACACAGCTGCACTGCACAGTTGTTTACAAAAACTGTTTCACTCGCAACTGTTTGCTGATGTTCACGCCACAGATTCGTATCTGTTACAGACAGTAATTTTAAACGTGCGCGCTTATGGACACACGTTCTACAATGTACTGAATATAAAGATGATTCAAACGAATGAGTGCTTACCACAAAAGAGCAAAGCACAGCATTTACACTCGAGAATTGCAAATGTGTGTATGTGAACAGCGTGTGAATGTCTTTTGTGCTGTCTGCTGGCATTTCACTGAACCTGTGAATTAGTGAAAGGAAACATTGTTTAACACATTCACTGGGTCAAAAGACAGTTTCTCGATTCCATTGTGCACAATAAAGAACAGTGTTGTAGAAGAACAAAAATGCCTCGATCGCACGCGTGTTACGCTGTTACGCTGTCACTGCACTACATGTAGAAAGGGTCAGACAATATATTTACATGTATTCATCTTTTTCCACACCTTTATCTAAAGCGACTTACAAATGAGGAACTACATAGGCTGAGGTCAGTCAGGCGTATCGGTGTTAAAACCTCATTACTCCATTTTCTTTTTATTTCTTTCCAATGGAACAAAAACTACCCAACGAGAACTAATACCATCATTTATCCATCCACACTCGCCTGCCCACACGCTGCACTTGTGTCCATCATTATACACCCTCATCAAATGCTCTTCTTCTCTCTCAAACGCTCAGTATTAGTCACGGACACAAAAGTAGCCACCGCACGAAATGAAAAGAGGCACCTCACTAAATCTAATAAAGCCAAATGAGACAAACGGGCATTCGTGGGCGAACACGCAGCTACGGAACGTTACTGGTCACTGATGTGAGAGTAAGTCAGTGTGCAAAGAGCAGCGGACCAAAAGAAGGGACAAAAGAAGGGACAGATGCGTTTCTCATACAGAACACAAGAGGCAGTTTTTCTCACTGTAGAAGTGGAAGCAAAGGTGTGAACTTTTATCTAAGACAGATTCTTCTTACACACTGTTTTTACACAAACCATATTGATTTAAAGCTGCATTTCGCAATTGTTTTTGATTATAAAAGAAAGTAAGAACATGATAGATCGGTGTACCCCTATTCCCAACGATAATTTTATAATAGTGATTTGTCATTGAAGCTGTCGAGTCCAATTCGCCGGAAATGTTAGTTTGGCTTCATTTGACTTCAACATGCGTAAAGGAAAGTATGTGAAGTAACCTGCAATTATGTCTACACAGAGATGGCGACAGAGAGGCAAAAGTTACGGATTGCGGCTTTAATAAGCGAGGACATTACACTTCAATTATCCTAATTCTACTCTTCATCTTTCTTGTGAATTGTAGATGGTGCAGGTTAATCTACAGTGGAGGGGAACTGGGGCAGGTGTCTGATAGTCTGTGGGGTTCGAGCAGGGGTATGACTGATCTGTGATCTGTAATCGACACTGAATACACTCATCACTCACTATTAAGAAACGGAACAACTCACACACAGAGTTAAAGCAATTACATTTTTTTTAATTATATGCATGCAAACACACACACACACACAGTTATTTTTATGTGCCTCTGTAGAGGCAGTTGTAATTATCATTTAACATACAAACTCACAATAAACCGCAAAAATGAAAACTAAATGACAACACTATCCGTACAGTATGTATGTTAACAAGGTGGTTTCACACACAGATGTGCTGTAGCATGCGTCAACAGCTACATAAATACAAATGAATGCACGACATTGAGATTTTCCCCATTTAAAGTAGCTTCTAAAACGGTCTGTAACAGTGTTTTCCACCCGTTTTGCAGGCCAAAAGCCTGTAATTACAGGCTCACAGAAACCCAGGTGTGTAAGTGTGTCTATATAAAGGCAATGTTCAATCACATGCCTCTTCAAACTGCATCAGCACCGAACCCTCAGCCGGCAGGTCTCAGAAAGGAAGGAGGAAGAGGAGAGAGAGAAAGATGTGGAGATGGATGCAAATGAACAACAGCATGTGGGGGCCGAGTGTAAAAGGTGTGTAGATTCATTATGGAGAACAAGAGAAGAAGTAGTGCAGGCAGGAAAGCAAGAGCTCTGCTTTCATGAGTCTATGTGTAACTGCAGAGGAAAAATGCATCAAAAATGCAAAACAGATGTGTTGCAAAGAATGACTTTTGAAATTAACTATTAAAACAAACTAAAACACAACTAGAAACCATGCATTGACAAAATCGAATATAACAGTATATTAATGTATTAGCTCTATTTGTTTGTATATATATATATATATATACACACACACACACACACATCCAGGGGTTAAAGTAAAAAAAAATCCTGAGCCTGAACTTTTTTTAATGGGGGGTTAGGAAAGAAACTGCACAGAAGGACTTACTTTAAATTTGACGATAATAAC
>JAZGTJ010010938.1:0-17498 GCA_036877575.1 Botia almorhae
GGCTCTGTCTCCATTCTAATCTCTTTATTCTTCCTCTTATATACATTAGGGGATGAATGGAATGCTGTACACAGAGAACATGATCAAAGTATTAAACATAAGATGAAGTTCATTAAACATCATCTGAATGCATTGAATGACAGATAACAGCAATATTACAGTCTCTAATTAAATAAGATTCGGTGGCAAAAACATATCCAGAAAAATAGAGAAGAGCCATATGATTTCTCACGGTGAAGGAAACAGTCGTATTTGAAGCAGCGGCGACAGAAGAGTGTGTGAAAGGAGTGCAGACTTTGCTCCCTCTGAACTGATTTGGCAAAGGGGCCGTCCATGTTGGGCGTGCAGAGAGGAGGCAACTTCACAACGTTGGAGGGCTCCAAGAGGTCCTTATATCTGCAGGAGCCAGTAACACATTTATTTCTAACACATTTTAAGCATATGACAGTGAGTAATGAGTTCATGTGTTCCCTGAGAATCAAACCCATAACCTTGGTGTTACTAGCTGCATGGTATCTACAGGAACCAATAGGCTATAACTGACAGTGTGTACAGGGTATGTGAATTAAGTGCTTGGAAACCAATATGTCCTCTATTTACACTGGTATAGAGTACAAACTCTGGGCTCTTTGATTTAATGTTCCGAAGTTTTACACACATAACAGAGCATTAAATACCAGCCATCATGATGAACAACTCTCACCCTGAAATTCCCCCAGCCAGCGGAAAAGCAATGAAATCAGCACAGCTGGCAAGATGCACAATAATGACATGAAACAGTAAACAGTTGGATGATAATACAGATTGTGACGGCTGTTTGTTTCCACTGCTGTGGCAGCTGCACACCCACAGACAGCAGATTCCCATGAAGCTTCATTTAACAGGCCTTTAAAATGGCGCCATGTGTTCTTTCCGAGATGTGGAAGTGGAAGAATGTGAATATTAGAGCTGCCTTTAGGTTACATAATCTTTGTGGATAAAGCTCGAGTTTTGGAAAGCTACTTTTATGGTGTCTGCAGCCATTGAGTTACAATTGAGTTAAGCTAAGCTAAAGCTAAAATAAATTGAATTTGACTTTCTGTAAAGGAACTGAATCAACCTGAACTGCATTAAACTGGAATGAGTTGAAATTAATCAAACTAGCCGTGAACACAACGTACAAGTCTGAAATTATTGAGCCATGGTGTTCATGTGGGAGCTGCAGGTTCTAATCCAACCCATGATATGCCCTGATTCTCTGATCCTCTCTCCCCCCGTGATGTTGTCTCTTTACTGTCTCTAGGTGTCAATAATCCCAAAAACGAAATGACAGAAATCAGATGTTAAATAGTATAGTGCAAGTATACACTGTATAATATAACAGTATTAATAATAGGCCCTACTTGTGCTTCAGCTCCTCCATTGTGCCTTTGTAAGGAAACATGGATGCAATAGCTGTGAAAATCTTGTCATGAGGAATCTTCTTATTGGTGGTAAGTTCTCTTCCTAGTAATGGAAACACAAAAGATGAATGATAATCAAAACTGATTTGTCTTCAATCTCACATTTAAATATATAGTTCGTTAGTGTTAATAAGTATAGTTACATATTGTGCCAAATACATGTGCCGTTTATTTTTAGATGTGCAACGTAATTTTTTATCGATTTGCAGATGTTAACATACTTATGTTCAGCAATACAGTATAAGCCATATATTACATATTTAAGTCATATATATTATTTTTGTCCTTTTTGGAATTTGACCGCCATATGATTTTTTATTGTATGACAAGAATATATGTTTGGAGAAACATGAAAGGTAAGTAAATGATGAATTTTCATTTTTGAGTGAATTAGCCCTTTAATGCTAAAGTAAACATGCCTGGCCTAACGAGTGTGTGTTGTCTCTGTTGTGGTGACATTAGGGTCAGCGTGTGCTGTAACTGGATACTGGGCTAAAACAAACTGAATGAACAAACAGGTTTACTCAGTCCTCACTGAACACAGGTGAACAACTGCACGCACGAACACAGAGTGACTGATCTGACTGGGCAACACGTAATTTAACCACTGAAATTTAGTCTCTAGTCATATGGTGCTGCACCAGTGACTGTCTATTATAGATGGGCTTACAACAACTACTAGGCCCTCCCTTCCTCTGACGGTCTGTCTGCTCACCTTCAGCAGTGCACCTCCTCTTCCTTTTAAAGTTGCCCATTTTAGACTCCTCTGGACCCTCTGCAGTACTTTTCTGGATCCCTCTCTCCTCCTCCTCCTCCTCCTTACTCTTTGCTTTCTCTGTGGCCTCTTCCTCCTCCTCCTCCTCTGGGTCAGAGTATTGGCTCAGCGCCTCCACTAGTTCTTTAAAGATCTCATCATTTATGAATCCCCCCTCTGTAATCACAGAATAAAACACTGGGTCACATCGCACTACTCCAGTAAACATTACAAGTACACACACTTCATACTGTTTATTGATATTACAACCAGAACAGCACAATATAAACGTGGTTAAGGTTCAGACAGACAGACTGATAGAGTAATATATCCATATATCTATCACCTCTGTCTCCATGAACCCCATCATAATTATCAATAAGCTCCTCCAGAAAAGCCTCATCCTGTTCCAACACCTCGTCTCCCATGTAGGGGATGTTATGCAGAAATGTCTCATCCTCCACCTCACAGAGAAAAAGAGGAAGAAAACAAAACAGAGACAACGAGAACTAAAGAGGGGGTTGTGATTTCATAGATGACTGTTTTGTTAATAAGTGAGATCCCTTTAAACAGGGATAAATGAACAGTCACGTGGTAAATGTGTCTATATGTCTTTGTGGGAGGCTGTGTTAGTTTATACCTATATTTATATCTGTAAGTATGTGTGGGCGTATAAAGACGCACATCCTCCAACTGAGGAAAGATTTCAAAAAACGTGCTTAGGGCTGTCAGAACCTGTGAATGCACCGCTGCTGGGTGACCTACTTTTAAAATGACCAGTGTCATAAAATGATGCTTTTTTCTATTTTCATCTCCTGCACTCTCTTTCTCTACTGTCTCTCTCTACATACACAGGCTCCTAATGGTGATTGTGATGAGTGCTTTTCATGTTATGTGTGTGCACTTATTGTCCATATTCAGTACCATGAAGTTCTGCTGCAAAGGGGACCAGGAGTACATGAATGGTATCCCAGCAACAGTCGTCAAGGGACGCATGGCAACCGCCTGGTTCGGAAAAGATGGAAAGCCAAATTCTACCATGCACAACTGTGATTGGACCAGAAATAAAAAACAGAGTCAGTGTGTTACTCAAAATTATGATTAGCAAACTAAAACTACACTTAAAAACTACATATTTTCCAAAGTTTACACCCATATCACCATATCTGAATTAATTATGAATAATGATTGTCTATGGCTGTGACTTTGTTAATTTGTGTTAATTTAGTGTGAAGGGCAACAGCCATCTGTTTAAAGCTATTCGAATCTCAACAAAATGGAACAAGGACCTCAAGATGCTTTTTGAATTTCAACTGTAATTTTAACTTGGCAGCATCTTAAAACAACACAATGGAACTCAGAAAACCACCCAAAGATGTCCATGTGGGGGTTTTGTAAGCAAATACTGTAAAAAAATATAGAAACTTCTGGCATATAATCATGAATAATCAATCTGGGTACAAATTCTTGAACACCATGACCAATATCACATTCCACTAAACACAGTGTTTAGTTTGGCATTACAAAAGACCTTAAAATACAGTATTGTTTTCCAGTGCTGTGTATTCAGGATCCAACTGTGCTGGTTTGTTGATGAGTCTCTCCGTATTCCACAGAGAACGCAGCTCTGCTGTGCCCACAGGCAATTTTATTGTGGCTATCACAGGAGTTTTAGTTATTAAGCTCCTGGTTGGCAATCATACAAATACATTTTTGGCAAAAGAACTATTTTCTGAAAAAATCTATTTTACAGCATTTTGCCAGTATATTGGTAATAATAGCCTTGTGTATCTAATTAGAGGTTAACTGTGCCACAGTCAGCCCGGTACTAACATCATTATACTGATTTAAACGCTTGTCAGATCAAATATGATGAAGTGGGTTCTGCAGGAAGTAGTAGATGAACTGTGGCATCTGATCTTGAGCTGGTGATATGTTAGAATAAATTTGGTTTGGGAAATGGCTCGGTAAAGCTGACTATGTATTGATCCAGTTTATAAATCAGCCAGAGGGGACAGTCTTGAGCTGAATTATAACAGTCAATTCACAATAAAGCTATCTGGTCATACAGAAGACACTGGATGACTGACACCTGTTAGTGGTGGTCAAAGCCCAACCCCCACAGACTGTGTCATTCTTGCCTTTTTGCTGGGCAGAGAGCCACTGTGGGTGGACATAGGGATAGACTGGATTCTGAGCTTAGACCATTCCTCATTCAACAACTCTGTTCTTTCTTCAATCTTACGCCGATTAGACTGGAACAGAGCCTATGAGAAACACACACAGAGTTATACACATTAAAATGTTACAGCATTATAGCATAGGAAAGAAGTACATTCCTCTATAGGAAATAGGAATCAAGTAAAACTCTGAGGACATGTATTGTTAGTAGTAACAACAATATTTTAAAACCTGGGAAAATAAGCAAAAAGGTATGATGGTAGTGGAGAGCCATGATAAAATAGAGAAAAATAAAACACCTACTTTAACTTCCTCAGCCTTGCGGAAGCGTTTCAACTGTCGTAATCTCATGTACTCAGACTTCACTCTCTTCTTCCATTCCAGCAAACTGCAGGGAGGCTTCACAGTGCAGAGTCGGGGACCTGACACCTCCTCCATCATCACTCTCCCCTGGCAACCGCACACGATCAATATTTTAATATACAGAAATATGAGACATTAAGAAGAATTCAACTGTTCAAGTTGGATCAAGTGCAGAACACATTTTATATACACAGTAGTGAATTTATACAATTTATGTTTATGCTCTAACATTCAATAAACATTATATAAATAAGGTATATAAATAATAGCAACAAATATCCAATACATTATTATAATTATTATAATTACTGGTAAAGGACCATGATTGGTATTATTGTAAGTATTGTAACCTTTGCATTATTGACCCTACATAATTCCAGGATATTCCTATAAAACATGTAAAGGAAAAACACTTGCATGGGGGTGCCTAAAATTAATTATATAATGAATTATCAACATGACAATAGCTTCATCTTCATGTGAAATACAAACGATATTCTCTGAGATGTGATGAGTTCCCGTAAAATGTGACTCATTCTCTCTCTCTGTCTCTCTCTCACACACAGACACACACGTACACTCAAGGGACCTATAAATCGCATGACTCAAACTTTGTCATTCAGTAGTGTTGATTTCACGACCGCCCCCTGCAGTTCACAAAACAGAACTAACATTCCGCATCAGAAGACGATTTAAAGGTCCCCAATTCATCCGGTACTTTATATTAAAACAGTTGTTGAGACATACTTTATTATCTGCCTATTTAACAAAAACAACGTGAGCGTTGAGACAGATAGAGTGAAACTGGTTATGCAAAGCGCACAGAAACACACAAATAACACTGTGCTCGGATAAACACGCGCTCCTCTTACGCCAACACACACACACTGGAAGTGGGCGTGTCTCTCTCGCGCGAGCCTATATCACCACGGTGCGGATAAGTGCGTAGTACACTTTTCTCTCTTTCACAACCCTCCAATGCAGTTTTCTCGAACTTTCGATAAACTGCAATGAAATATAAAATAGTATTTAGGTTAGACAAGTCCAAAGCTTAAAAAACGTCCACCAACAACCACTGGTAACACTGGGCGCTAGCGAAGGCGTTTCTAACGAGCGACGCTATAAGCTTCAACAGCACAACACGTTAAAAACCCTCGCATGAAATACCAGCAAACTGAAGCATACGACATGAACCGAGACGATTCACGTCATGTGCACCGAAGCATGCGCATGCTTCTCTCCCGCACATGCTGGATAACGATAGTCATGATCGCTGTCGCAGTTTTAAATACCTCGAGAGTCCCTGCTCCTTCCTTTAAATCCTAGCGAATCAGGTTCGGGCTTCAAGTGCGCAGCAAAGACACACAAAAACGTCCTGTAGTGATCCACGGCGTCTTGTCTAACGAGCCACTGCAGATCTCTATGGCTGAATGTTTGTGTTGCAGAGCGCAAGGGATGCGAGGATTCCTCGGGCGTCCGTAAGCATGTACAGATTGTAGTTGTACAGTTAAGAGCTGCGCACTTGGTTAGCACGGTCAAAGCAGAGAGTGACGTCTTTATTATGAACACACTCCAGCTCTCTGGCTGGACCACAGGCTAGGGTGCTGAGAGGAAAAACTCAATTTTAATAATTAATAGCTTTAATACAAACATTTGCTTTAGCTCTGACTTTGAAACGTTATATAAACACGAAAATGTTTATTGAATTATTATTATTATTATTACGGTACAGAACCATGACTGATAAGTGTTGTAAGTATTTTACACGTTATATATTATATTATATCTGAACATATAAATATTATATTTGCACTTTAAGTACTTTAAAGTGCAGAGTTAATTATTAACATTATATTATATCATTATATAATTATTATTACTAATTGAAGTCTTTTTTCGTTAGCCATAAAGACTACTTGTTAAAGAATTTCCATGTGTTGTCTCTGGTAAATTCTTAAAAAGGTTCAAATTATGTAATTTATAGCAAGATGGCTAATTATATGTAAAGTATATACACGAATATATTAATATATGGATTTATTGAAGAAGGTATCCGTGCAAAGGGTTTTGATGTCCCAATGTATGTTGTTTTTTAAATACGCAGCGCACACTTGTACAGAGGGTTTCCCCTCCCGAGAGGAAGCGAGGGAGGGCTGAGTGAATGAGACACTACCCCTTGCTGCATGTCACGTGGCCCAACGGGAACGCGCTTAGTAGGAAGAGTAAACCACTGTACGTTTTGTGGATGACCTGGTCGCTAATGATATTACTACTGCTGCTGCTATTATTACTAGGCGTATAGGCGTACCATTATTTTAAGCGTGCTCTTAAAACTGCTATTTGTACTACTAATGCTAGTACTACAAATAATGATAAAATAATATTACAACAACAAATGCAACAATTTAATGAAAATAATACATTTTAAGAATAAACGATGCATGTGTAACAATTTGATTCCGACAGATGTTTTGATATTTAGCAATCCACGAGATGGCGACAAATAGCTATTTATACATTGTGATTGTTGTTCAAATCCTTTTTCTGGTGCGCTTCAGCAGAGTGGCGCAGCGGAAGCGTGCTGGGCCCATAACCCAGAGGTCGATGGATCGAAACCATCCTCTGCTAGGTCTGCTTTATTTAAATGTCTGTCTGGTTCCTATGTAAAAACAAGAACTGAAAGCCCTTTCCAGAGACTTAATGTATGGAAAAAAGCAGCATCTTATGACTGTCTAGAACCTGACTAGTCTTAGGCTCTTATAAAGACACCTGAGTCCTGGGAAATAATGTTTTTCAGCAAGCAGAGTGGCCCATAACCCAGAGGTCGGTGGATTGAAACCATCCTTGCTACTTCCTGCTTTGTAAATTTGAAAGATGTGCTGAACTTTGGTCCATAAACCATATAGCTCTGAATTCAGGTCTTATAAACACTCTCTTAAAACAAGTTGTTTTAAACAATTGAATTGCTTTGGGGAGATCAGATTCTGTGAGGGGACTGAATATTGCACAACAGGTCTTGCTTGTTTGCTTAATTGTGGATCACATTGCCAAGATTCAGTATTGTTTAAAAGTTTTTTAAACAACATTTGAACAATAGAGTTTTTGTATCATATGCACTTCTAATGCATGAATCACAACATAAGTAAAAATTAGTAAGAGACTTTACACTTTTCTTGACTTTTGTTTACCATATTTGACATTCACCATTTCTGTCTACAATTAACCCTGTTCTTTGTCTGACGTGGGCATTGTGTGTTTGAGGTTATGTGAGTTTGAATAAAGGCTGAATGTGTGCAGGTGTTTAAGCATGCGTATGCATGGATGAGTTGATATTCCCCAGCATTGCAGTACGTAGGTGGTAACATAATTTTTCCTCACACCCTTATCCCTGTAGTGGGCCCATCCTACAGGGGTTTCTCAGGCCAGTGCAGTGTTTATCTTGGACTTCACAACAAAAGCAAACGCAGGCAGGAAAATAGACATAAGAGGGAGGTCTTATCTGTGGAAAGTTTTTAATTATGTGCAGTGAAAACCCTAGATGTAGGTTTTGGCTTGAGAAATGAAGGTTGGTATCTGCAAATATGAATGAGGGGAATGAGGGATGGGCCCTTTGCTCTGAGGTTGGAGTTCAGGGGGTGAGATGAAATATAGTCAGTCTGTGACATTTGACATGGTGTCGAACATCTGCAGATACAGAGACGCAAAAGCACGCAAACGCTAAGCTTATGAACACTCACTTACACACATACAATTATGTATTTTTGTATACTTATTATTTCTGAATGCAAAATGAAATAATTAGAGCCTGTGTAATGCTAAAGACACAGCAACAGATTCAAGTCTTTTTATATATTTTGAAAATAAAAAAAACTTTAACATAAAAAGTAAATCACAATATTAATAATAAAGGCTATTTCAGCTATTCTGGATTTACCAGGGGAGAAATATCAGCCAGTTATTGTTTTCAGGAAGTCCGTACATCTTCAGATTTTGCAACATTCTGGAGTCCTGATCTGTCAGCATTTAAGTGCACGTTCTCCTTAAATAAACCCATTGTTTTTTTCCCTACCTCTATTGTTTTCTGCCTTAAAAAGTGAGTAAACCAATCAATGAGGGAAAACAAGCCTCTCTTTAATGTGAATAAAATGTGGAAGCAATTTGGTCTCACAGAACTTCACAAGGCACAAGACCAAGCCCAGCTGAGTGAGAGAGGGGAAATCGCAACATGACGCTGACTTATGCATCTGTGCCTGTGTGTGTCTGTGGGTTTGTGTGCACAAGCTCCAGGGGAATGATACTTTCTCTTCTTGCATCACCAACGAGCTGTGCCGAGCACACATCAGTGGTGGTCACAGCGTACATGCGTCAATGGCAGCGTTGTAGATCTATGTACGTCAATAGTGAGGATTTACACTCCTCTGGGCCAATGCCTAGGGGGTGGATTTGTCATCAGTCTTTATCTCTTCTCTCCTCTCTGAGGCGAAATTCACCCTCCAAAGCACCTGGGGTCAGACCCCCTGCATAACCCTGTGAGGTTAGCAGAATCCCTGCCAAAAACATTAAAAGAAACAATCTGTTTGCACCAGGGGGTGTTTTACTCAACTCTGTACAATATTAAACACTGTGAGACCTACCACAGAAGCCAGTTATGGTGTAATATCTGCAAGAAAGTGATATTTAACATGTAATCATACAAATTATACATGTTTGTGTAATACACACATACACATTATGAGTAAGGGTGTTGTCTGAGAATAGCTGTTTATTTGTCATGTGCTTTTCCCTAGCTGAACCAGAGAAAGTGCTAATGTGTCTTGTTTAAACACTTACTTCTACAACGCAGACCTACAACTTAAATAGCAACTGAAAGCGTAATATATAATTTCAAATACTATATTAAACATAGCTGAGTATTTTTTGTGCTAATTGACTAACCCTAACCCTAACCCTAACCCTAACCCTAAGTTAATAATAAGTCAGATTTCTCTTTTTTAATTGATTCATTTAAAATGACAAATGAATCACATGATGTGTGTATTGTGTGATTTAGAAAAACAGATTCTCTTTATAACAAATACCCCTAAAAATCAGCAAATATTTCCCTCTTAGTATCATATTTATTTTGAGAAATAGCTGACAGTGTGGGACCAACTGCAATGTCCCAGAGTTGTTGTTGCTGAAACTCTGATTCTTGCTGTGCAGTAGGGCCCTGACAGAGACACAGTTGATGGTAACTTTGGGATATATTAGATGAAACCCGCCTTATTTTCAGCACTTGTCCAATTGTGTGAATCCACCTCCCATTTAAGGAAATGATCATATCCTGTTGTTTTAATAGTCTTCCTGTTAAAAAGTCCATACATGTCATTTGTGCAAGCTGAGGTAGACAGACAGTCTGTGCCCAGGATTTAAGCATAATGGCCCACATACCAGTTTCAAAACCAGCAGAGGCTTTTCTGTTTTGGGGTGAGTAAAATCTAAACCTTATATAAAAATGCAACTATTATTTTATGTACTTACATAACAATGTGAAATCAGGAAAAAAATCTGAATGTTTGTAAATATGCAAAGACTAAATAAAAAGGCCTGTAGCCATCTTCAATACTGTTTAAATTGAAATGTAACTGTTACTAATTACTTTTCTACTAATTATTATAATGTAAATTCAAATGTGACCTCTAATGGAGAAATATATATGTGTATCTACCAAATATGAAAGACCCTATTGACCCTATTATCTAGTTGATCTAGTTGAAATCTAATGAAATCTGAATTTATGACTCTTGTGACTATATGAGTGTATAATGGTATACTGTGTAATAAACCCTTGCTTGACTCAGTTTAGATATAGATGTGGATCAACTCTAGATATAGATAAACAATCAGAAAGCTAGTCAGGAAATGACTGTCAAAAAACAGCTAGACTGAACAAAGGGAGGATGTGCAGATGGACT
Organism: Botia almorhae; assembly: GCA_036877575.1. Classification (NCBI taxonomy): domain Eukaryota; kingdom Metazoa; phylum Chordata; class Actinopteri; order Cypriniformes; family Botiidae; genus Botia; species Botia almorhae. The sequence goes on from JAZGTJ010010938.1 coordinate 10,695, forward strand.
CCTCCAGTTTCATCTCCTCCCTTCCTAACACTTTCCATGACTGTCAATATTCTCATAACTGCTGCTCTCTGTTGGTTCACAGTCAATTTGACCAGTGTGAAATATGATGTAAAACATTCACATAAGAAATACAAAACCATATTTTTAAATACTAGAATAGATTTAACTAGTAATGTCAAGTGGTCTGTTTCTGTGACATCTGTATGGAAATACAAATTTCCCAGATCCAGCAATGAAGTGCTAGTGTTTATGTATTTGTTTGTGTGTGGCTTCTTTTTATGGTAGTATGTTTATGTCTAATGGCCGCAACTCTGCAAACGCTGGTTCCAAACGGACAGAAACACACTGTGGTGAGATGTTGAAATTTTCTCCTGATAAATATATGCCCATATCAATATCTACAATAACATAATATTAATAACAGCAAATTACACACTGCCTCATATTTCACAAATTATATACACAACACAATTCTAAAGCAATGTGTCACAAATATGAATTTAGTCCATTACAAATACCCAAAGTGTCATTGTCAGTGGAATATTAAATCTTTTGCACTCAAACCTTGCTCTGTATCTCATAAACATGTATTTTTTCTTCTGTGGTTTAGAGGCAAACAGCATCGACCCCACCGACAGAATCACAAACCTCTGCATACACCAGAGCAGGTGAGCGACACAGCTGCATAAATAGGACTTGGCTGATGTTATTTTTGCTTTTCTGAGTTATATGCCCAAATAATCCCTGCTGTGAGGTTGATTTTCATATATGGATTCAATTGACTGATTGTTCTGATTTGTTTATGTATATATGAAACTTTATATCGGCCTTTCTTTGTAATTTTGCACATTGAAAATCTGATTTTCTGCAATTTCAAAATATGTTTAAGTTTTAACAATAAAAAAAGTATAACACAATAAATGCTTATAGGACAACTGCTACAAAGCTAACATTGATAAGTGGTGAAAAGAACATTGTGGGTACAATTGTTTATTGCTGAGTAAGCTAACACTTTCAATCATCATTTTGGAATATTTATCTTTATGGGAGAGTCTCTGTAACAAAGAATAAATTAACTGCTTCAGGGTGGGTTTTAAAAAAACACCCAAGAGGAAATTCTTAATCACTTTTGGAGCTGACAGAACACAGTCTCACTAAAGCAAAATAACGTTAAGAAACAAAATGCTGTTTCTCTCCCTGGCTTGCCTTTGCTAATACCAGAACAGAGCAAAACTGTCATTTTCCTCTTTTTTTCAAAACTTTGTGAACATATAAAAACAGTCTTGAAGTGCACATAACATTACTAAACATTATCATTAGATCCAAAAATGACTGATTCACAACAGGTTCACAAAAAGGCTGAAAAGTTCAACATAAACCGTTAACCCAGCAAACAATTTTAGGTTGTAAGAATATTTTTCTAATGTTTCTATTAAAAGCTTTATTTTGAAAGTTCTAGGAACAAAGCAGTTTTTAAGACATTGTATTAACATTACTATATGGTTATAAGAACATTATTCAAACTTTTTAAGTTAAAAAACATAAAAATTCTGTAATGTTTTTAAAATGTTCCTCTAACAACTCAAGAATAGCTTTTTTAATACGATATATAACATTAATAAAGCTCTACTTGCAGTTTACTGCAAGAATGTTTTTGATAACTTTAAAAGAACTTTTAGAGAACATTAGCCAATTTTCTAAGAACGTTTCCTGTTAGTTGGACTAAAATGATCATGGACCCTCTTTAAAAACACTTTAGCCACTTTAACCTAACATTGGGATCCTTCAGGATATACAGAGTGGCAGACATCACTGACTGACAATTTTGTCCAAGATTTCAGAAGAATTTCTTCATAGAATTTTCCTACATTTCCTCAATGAAGACGTCTACCCCCTACACCAAACTTTAAGATGAATTTTAACATGATAATATTTGGTTGTGTGGTACATAAGGTTATGGAGGCCCTAGTGGTCTGTTTACACATGTGCTGAGGGCCCTGGTGTTCAGCATCCTTGGCTTGGGCAGTCTGCCCTGAATCTTTGGATGCACCTAGCAGTCCGAGACCCTGAGGCACTGGCCCAATTTATTATCCTGCAGTACAGTGATTTTGTAAGATTTGTAAGCAGGATTTGTTCCGGAGTCAACATTTTGTGCTGGTCCTGAAACAACATTGCTGATGCAGAAACATTTTGGACAGAAGTCCCTACCCATTACCCAAGCCCAAACCATAACTGATTAGTTGATAAAAATGTTGCTCCAGGAACAACAATGATAATCCAGGAGCATGTCTCGCCATAACCCAGCACTGGTCACTGTGACTGTTTTAGGAGTTTTCTTTAGAGTTAATATTGGTACAAGTTAAAATCAGCCTCATATGGACAACATGGGAACCACAAGCCCACAAGTGTTACATATAAACAGTTCCAGACGGTCCTCACTCGTACTCCGATTCTTTTCTTTTAATTCTTTTGAAGTGAATGATCTGAAACTTTGTTTCAATCGCAGCTGGGTTAAAAGCAAAAGTTCGTACAGATGGGTAACTCTGATTATGTCTTTTCCCGAACTTGGGCTGTTTCATTTGACCCAGTTATTCTTAAACGTGTTCGTCCCATCAACACGCCCTGCTCTTCCCTTTAAATGCTCGCTTATATTTCCTGTTTGGAAACAGATGCGAAAAACACAAATAAATCAGAACCACTGAGCCGATGAGGAATCAACCTGAGAGAAATGGTGTTTTGTTTAAAGGGGAGCCCCGTTTGCAGAAGTACATCTGGACTGGGTGTTCTTGACTCGAAACAGATCCGCGCCTCGGGGAAACAGTAATCTTTTAAACACAACCGCGTTTTACAACAGTGATAGAGAAAGAGAGAGAGACGACCGGAGGTGGAGCCATGTTACGTGGGAAAATTGAAGAGATCTACTGCCCGAACTCGGTCAGCAGCGTCGGAACATCTGGTAACCGCGAGCCACATGTGGTGACGGCGCATCAAGCTTCAACTCTGCGCGTTTCCTGTTATGCCGCGCGTTTTGCGGCGGAAAACTTCAGGCACATTCAGCGGCGGAGTGAGATCAGCTCGCCGGCAACCGTTTGCTCTGATATGAGGGCATCGTTAAGCTTCTTAGGCGTGTTTCTTTCTTTTCTCTGTGGTAAGTTTTGTGCGCGTCGATGGACAAGTTCTGCTTTCATTGAGACATTTGTTGTGATAATGGGCAGAGACACTGTGACGTGTAGTACAAATCTGAGCAAACCAACTGCAGACGACCAACATGGATTATCTAGTGGGATTTTTATTAAATTAATATTTTACTAATAGTAACTTTTACTGAAAGAATGTTCTTGTTGAATTGCAATATTTAATAATAATGTCATATATAATATTTAATATACTATTTGTAATTACCAAACAAATTGTGGTTATACTGCAATATGATTTACTTTGTTTAAATTAATTGTAACGTATTATTTGTTTGTTTATACATTTATGAACGCATGCCTGTATTTATTCATATTTATTTATTTTAGATCCTGGTCATGGAGAGGGAGGAAGATTCGGTAAGTGGATTTTAAAATGAGTTTTTAAGGCTGCAAAATGTACGTTTTGACAGCTATGACACCTATAAAACCTGCAAGATATATAACGGCATTACACATGACAGAATCATTTACATAAACTTATCCCAGTGTCCATTATTAATTATTTCCATTCAGGTCTTCCAGGCTGTTCTGACAAGACCGCCTGTGATTTATACTGTTCATTCTGTGCGAGCACTGTATGGAGCCCTCAAGACTGCTATGAATACCTGGTTGAATGGTGTCTTTTGAATTTTGATTCTGCCATGAATTCCACAAACAGTTCAGACTGGTGTTCACTGGAGAAAGTAAAGAGGTACATTCTAATCATTTCTAACAAGTAATCAAATGCTGTACATAACTCTGCACTTTAAAGCATTATATGTGTTTGATAGTAACTTTTTCTCCTGTCTCTATGGCAGCGCCTACAACAATTTCACGGTGTGTACCGAATCTATTGCTGACTGTTTGCTGCTTCCCTGGCCTAACCATTTTGTTGAGCGCACATTTGTGAATATCCACACCACCTATTTTAAAGAATGCCCCACAGAGGCACTGCGAGACCCCCCTCCCAGCATCGTCCTGGCACTAGTCATGACACCAATATGCCTAATCCCGGTCATGGTGGTTTTAGTCGTTCTCAAGACCAAAAATGGAGACAGGAGGTCCTAAAGAAGATTCCACGTCCATGAAGCACAGCACTGACTCATTGAAATCGCACCTGATCATCTCCAGGATTGAAGAAATCGTAATGGAGGATGATGTTTGTTCATGTGTGCTCCGAATTGCACACTTAATTTTTTGTTGTTTTCAGGTATTAAATGCTTAATCTATGGAACTGTGAAATGGCAAAAAGTTCATTTGAAGCAGTCAGACCTGTTGTGTACATAATCAGATGTACAAGACAACCCAATGCAGGACCACAAACTGATTGTTCACTGTATGCACTGTGACAAATATCGTAACCCATGTTTTAATGTAGACTTTGTTGTTAGTTAAGTGACAAGCGCTGTTTAGCTGGCTCTGATTTTACAGAAATCTTTGTGATTTCATTTCTGGTTTGACACAAGTCATAAAGATTGACTTTTTAAATTTATTATGACAACTATTGAGGAATTCAAATCAATTAGTCAATTTGTATGCATGACAGAACAAAGCCAAATGAAAAATCTTGCTCCTTTCAACTGGCAGCTTACTGAATGTCTGTGTATTTATATAAGTTAACATCATACGTGTGTCTCTGAAGTAATGAACGTGGAGGGGGGACTAAAGAAATGACAAAAACTGATGGATGTATATTGTCCTCCTTATTGTCCTCTTTACTGTACCTTATTCATTTTCTAAGCTGTGCCCCTTCATTATGACTGTATCAGTGTAGTCATATAATAAGACCAACATTGTGGTTTATTTTGTGTAACATAATGGATTTTAGCTGAAGGAAAGCAATTTTTAAAACATTTTCACGTCAATTTTATGGCATTTAATGACCAGTGTATGTCTAGAGTTTTTTTCTGTTTTCTGGTGGACATCTGTACCAAGCACTTTGTGGAACCACTTAAAGAGCCTGTGAAGTAAGATTGTTTGTTTTTAACACTTTTTATACCTCTTACTTTGTTTGGACTGATTTTTTACACCGTTATTTTTACACAATTTACACCTAATTGTACAAACAAATGATTGTGATTTTAATGTCAGGATTTAATGTTAGGTTGTGCTGTGTTTTGTGCTGTGCTATCACATGGAAATGGTCGCCGGGTGTTGCTTGCTTGTTTGAGAGCTACATTCACTCTTAGGGAAGGGAAGATATTTGAGTGGAGGAGTGGAAAATGTTGGAAGAAGTGAGTAAAGCAGCTGTTTGTATACTGTTAGCACATGCTCCCCTGATCTTCATTAAATCTCTTAAAACTAGTCCAATTTTATAATTACTAAAAACATGACTCATAACTTGTGTTTATTTGTGCCTATTGTGTCTCATTCAAACGCAAGAGCTGTAGTGTGCAGTCATTCCACTCAGAGTGTAAAACACACACTTAAACACATGTTTAACATAATGTGTTTGTCTGGACTTGGTCTGGCAGGGTGTGGTGTGTGGGAACATGAGAATAATCAAGAGAGATACCCTCCTTCTTTGTCTCAGTTCTTCATCTCTCCTCCTCTTCTTCCTCTAGCTCTGTTGAGGTCCTCTATGCAACCCCCGCCCTCCTCATACAGCTCATCCAATCAGGCGTCATTCCCACAAGTCCCTGGGGAGAGGACACACCTCTCATTTTAACCATTCAGCCATACACAGCTGGCCAGATGTTCCAGGCCTACATTACTGCCAGATCTGACTGTCACATCCCAGGCACTGATCCAAAACACAGATTCACATCAGCCCTACCCTGCCCAGTGACTTACATAATTAAACTCCTACATTTCCAGTGAACAGCACTGTTTGCAAGTTTCTAATAGACCTTGTTAAATAAGTGAACTTCAAAAATGTACATTATATATTGCATAAGTGATTGAAATAAACTTTATTTAAATGTGGCCTTACAAACTCTTGATGTGGTTTAAAATATGCAGGGGCCATGTGTTGCTCGGCGCTCTGAATAATATTTTATTTATTTCCCTGTTCCAGGCCTCTTTTACACAAACCTCTCTCTGTCACTGCCACCCAGTGGTTTGGTTAGTCACAAGCAGACCAAATCCCACTTTGTGTATATAATTATAAATAAAAAAAGACCTCGCCTGGGTTAGTGGTCAGTGGATATATTCACATCAGCACCTGTTCACTGGTCTGTGCCTATGTTTTCATGCTCTCATCCAGCTACAGGCTGTTTACACAGTTCCACCACACACACAGTTTCTGCTGTAGACAAGATAGACACAGTAAAAACATCTAACGATTACATAAACCGAAACACTGATAAACACTAGTAAAATACAGTGATGTCAACTAATGTGGTCCCTAACGTGGAGGACTACGTTTAAGATTGTAATTGAAAAATACAGCATGAAAGACCCTGAACGTGAAAACATTGCTGTTGTTGCTGTTTGCCAACAGATGGCAGCAATACTTTATATTTGTATTTCGTGCTCTTTCCAAAAGCATCGTTCCTGTTGTTTTGCTTTTACTAATTTAACAGTATACATAAGTGAGACAGACAGAAAGAAAGTGAATATAAAACAGTAATATGCCCTCACAATAACTTATTGACTTTATATTTATTTTATATTCTTAATTTAAACC
>JAZGTJ010010939.1:0-17498 GCA_036877575.1 Botia almorhae
ATGCCTATTTATAGTCACCTGTCTGCTGGACACCTCTTAAATGAATCATTAGACTCACCTGTGGTTGAATGCCTGTTAATTAGAATTTTGTAGTCTTAAGTGTTGCTTTTCTCCTAAGACTATAATTGGGGTGTACTCATTTTTGCAACATGGGCTTGAATGAATTTGTTAGGAAAATCACTTTTTTGTGTGTGCAAATTAACAAATCTTGTTTGCAATCAATGGCCCACATTTGTGGGWGTATTTTGTAGTATAGTATCTCATAGAAAATGTTGATTCTGAAAGGAAACTAAAGGTTTTCTGACAAATGTAGTGGGGTGTACTCATTTATGCTGAGCACTGTATATATATACAGACAGACAGACAGATGTTTTTTTAGACAAGTGTCATTTACACAATCTGAATCATTGTTTAAATTATTATTAGGTAATGCTTATGTCAATGACAGCTGGGTGTTTCCAGCTGGATAACGTTCTCTAGAAATTCACAGACCTATCAGGTTAAATGTACTTCAGCAGAGTGTGTAATGAGTGCACATGAGGGGGATGTATGTACCATAGCTGATTAAGAGAATGATGAAGGGTTTGTTGTGCAGAAGTCTCCTAATAGACTCCAGGTACGAGGACTGTCCTGCAGGCAGGTTTCTGAGTGCAGCCTGGGCCTGAGAGGGAGGCAGTGCCGGTCTGTCCTGAAACACTAAAGCAATAAAACACACTCCTCAACACTGGAATTCAGTACACCACAGGATGAAGATCAGATCTTACTCAGAATAACCTACTTAGTACAAGAGTTCAAGAGCAAAATTCATATATTACAATTAAAGAATATCATCATAGTACATCATGAAAATAAACAGTAAAATCAACCAAAGAGTCACAACCTGATGCTTAACCACATGAAATATATAAATCCATTCATGTCAAGGTCTTAAGAACATTCCATGCATATGGTAAATTGTCAGTCTAATAATGTAAATATTGTAAAATCAGATGAATATTGAATTTATAAGTAGAACATGCTCCATCCAATTGGAAGTAGGGAGCAAGTTACACAACATTTCTCAGAAAAACTGTCTGTCCACATCTGTGAAGACATACTGTGCTTTTACATTAATTAGGTAATATAACAATAGGCAACAGAAACATTGTTACGAAGGATGCTCCAGTAACGCCTCCACCACGCCACCAGAGGGAACCACCTCCAGAATATTAACCGGATCTGCAAACTACAATTCCCACAACTCCTCACACCCGGTTCCTGATGAGTCTCATCAACCACACCCTAACCCTAACTGCCCTGGCATCATTACCGAGCAGTTTCCATTGTTATCTCCTGATTGGTTTTTGTGTATGATCTTGGTCTGTTCCTGTTCTTGTGATTGTTAGCTGCCTGCCCTGTTTTGGATGGTTTACCGTTTGTGATTGATCTCTGCCTGCCTGGACCTTGGATTGTTTGTTGTTTATGATTGTTTGCTGCCTGTCCCAACCCTTTCCTGTTCTAACGATTACTTTCTGCCTTGCCTACGTTGTTACTGTTTGCTGTGTTTGACCCTGCCTGTGTGTTTACCTTATTAAATACTGCAAATGGATTCTGACTCTACCGACCCATCGTTACAAACATAAACGTTATTGCAACATTTTGTGATAAAGACACTGTTAGCACGACTATCAAAACGAGTGTAACTAGTTTATTGCAACCTGTACTAGTTTATGTAACAGGTTTATTGTTCAGAAGATATTCATACTCACCTGTCACATATTTGATCAAAATGAAAAGATTGACAGCAGAGGCTACTTAAAACCAGCTTAGTTAAGTATTATCAGTATTAGTTTGATTGTTTTGAGTGTCACATAATGTAAAAGTGTTTTACACTGATGTCAGACTTCTGACAGACATGACTGACTTCAGAATTTTTTAAATTTAAATGATAAACAAGCTCAACATTCCTTTAGAGTAAATGTGACTTCAGAGCAAACTGGGTTTTGTTCATGGGTTTTAAATATTAGTAATAAAAAGTATTTTATTGTCACTGCATCAGTCATGTTAGATTTGTGTTATTATGAAATAGATAGTCCTACCAAACATGACCATCAGGAAGAGGATGGAGGCCACAGCCGCAGTGATGTAGAACATGATGCTGATGTGTTGGGACAGCTCATTAATGTCATCCACATTGGGCACTAAAACCGGCGGCACCAGAAAGCCGATGGCAATGCCGAGCTGCAGGGAAAGGACATAAAAGTTCACTGCCGCACAGTTCTGCACAGACACTCTTTTGTGTACTGCATGCAAAACTTAAAAGCACGCTCTCAGTCTGGCAAGCTCTAAACTGACTGGCAACTTTCAACAATAAGAGAACACAGGTTATTATCAGTCTGCAGGTAACAGATGGATACAATGAGCCTTAATTTCTGGGGAATTTGGCAAGTTTTAATCCCAGGATCAAATAATTTTCCATTTTGTTTAAGGCTCAAAGTAACAAGTAAACTAGATATGTCCAAGCAGATATGGTTTAAGTCAGTGTTTCCCAATCTTTTTGAGCCACGGCATATTTTACATTAGAAAAATCACAAGGCACACCACCAAACAAAAATGTCCTGAAAAGTATATTTATTGAAATATAATTAAAATCTAGTCTCAACTTCCACACTTATGTGCCGTGGCACAGTGGTTGGGAAACACTGGTTTAAGTTTTGGGTTATGACGGTTATCAAGAAGTAACCAGTTAAGCGGTTCACAAAATCAAATTGAGTTGAACTTTTGTTCCAGGCTAATTACGCATTTAAATTTAAAGGGAAACTTAATTTGCATTTTGGGCAAGAAACAGGTTTACACAACAGTATGAAAGGTTCACATTTATATTGTTCTATGTTCATTCTGAACCCTGAAGTGCTTCATGTACGTACTTTGTCACCGCAACGCTTCAATAAACTACTCCATTAAGATCTCTGACATAATTATCATCCTTTTCAGGTTCCTCTCAATACTTAAATTATGCTTTCTCGGTTCCTCTCCTCCATCCTCCAGCCAGAAAATAGTCAGATTCCTTTAAATTGTTAATTTCTTTTATTCTTACAGCATACTGTATTTTTTAATGTAAAAAGTTCACCTAAAACAGCATGTTATGGGCTATATCAACTTCCTTTTTAACTAATCTGCCGTTTTGTTTTATTTTATTTTGATGTGTTATTTCGAAATTTCCCCAGAAAATTCCCCATATTAACCATTTTGTTTCCCTATAGCATGCAGTGCCTGTCATCCCTTATTCCCTTTGGACAGTGCCTTAGATTATTCTACACCCCTAATAGAATAGGCTTTAATGCCCAGAGGTGACACTAGATCACAGGCCTGATAAGCCAGGGTGAAAGCATTTGTGAGCCAGTGAGATAAGTGCTGTTTTGTTACAGCATTACCTCGGTCATGACCACCATAACAGACTAAGGGCTTACGCCATTGGCTTGAGTGGTAGACACTGATCTTTAAAGCTCCAACTAGACATAATAAGTGAAGCCTTTCCTGTTCTGGCGACTCATACAGCGGAGAACAGAAGGCCTGAAGCACTACCGTTTGACCAGCAGTAACGGATACCTTGGGGATATAGTCTGGTCTAGGATGCAAAATGGCTTTAACAAAGCCAAGCCAAAATCCAGACAGGCAGGGTCTACAAAAAGAGCCTGTAAATGCCCCACCCTCTTCAGCGATGTAAGAGCTAATAATACAGCCACCTTAAGAGTCTGAAACTTATCTAAGGCTCTAGAGGCTCAAATGGAGCTGAAGAGAAATGCCTTAAAACTACAGTAAGGTCCTAAAAGGGGACCCATGTGCGACAGAAAGGCATTTGGCACTATGCAGAAAATGAGACACCAAAGGATGTCTGCCAATAAAGGCTCTATCAACAGGTTCATGGCTAGCAGAAACAATGGCCACATAAACCTTGAGGGTAGCCGGAGCTAACCCTGAGAGGCGCTCCTTTAGAAATTCCAGCACTGAACCAACAGGACAGTGAACTGTCAACAGGGTCAACATGGTTTTGCTCACACCACAACACAAAGAGCTGATACTTCATGGCATGCAATCTCCTAGTATAGTGAGGGAAAAAATTATTGATCCCCTGCTGATTTTGTTTGTTTGCCCACTGACAAAGCAATGATCAGTCTATAATTTTAATGGTTGGTTTATTTTCACAGTGAGAGACAGAATAACAACAAAAAAATTCCGAAAAAACATTTCAAGAAAAGTTATAATCCTGCGAGAGCATTGCACTCTAAGTGTGGGATCCATGCTGAAATTGGGGTCAGATCCACATAGAACAGGGACAATTGTGCCCACATCATAGTGGATTCATAGTGGAGTCTCAAAAGAGCCAGTGCTACATCCACGCACTTCACTTTGTGACGGTGTGTGGCCATAGGGCTAGGCTAAAAGGAATCCCTTGATATTGGTAAGTTTCACCTTCAAAAGCGAACATGCATAAATTCCTGTGTTTTGGCAATATCTCAATGTAAAAGTATGCATCTTTCAAATATATCATGACAAACCAGTCCTTGGGCTGAATTTGGCACACAATCTGCTTGTGTTAACATGAGTGTTAACATCTTGAATCTGTCTCTCCTCAGAGACCTCTCATGTGAAGGGGAACAACCTCTATAGCCCCTTTCGTCATGAGAGTCTTGAGCTCTTGGGCCAACACTAGGTGCTGCTCTCCTAGTACTATAGTTTACAAGACACCGTTGAAGCAAGAAGGACAGGAGGTTAACTCAATTCTGTACCCTCTCACTTATGTACTCCACAGCCATGGGGATAAACTGGGCAGAAGCTGTCATGCTGCCAGGAAATCAGAGAGAGGTATCATCCTCCCTAGCCGTCCAGTCTCCAGAATCAGAGAACTGACAGGAGATATCTGGACATGAAAGAGAGTTGAGACAGATAAACAAGCGGGCGCCTCTTTCCCCCCATGAAACACCAGGGGTGGCAGGAAAGCAGAAACACCTGCTAGGGGCTCCGAGGGGAGCACCAGGTGTTGGCATGCACAGGAACCTCCCTTTGTAGGGCTGTCCCCCAATATAGTACTGCTGGCAATAGGTGTGCTTCTTCTTCACAGCCTTTGAGGAAAGCATGGTCCTCAGATCAAACTTCCTCTTCGGCTGCAAGGCCTGTGTGTGCTGCCCAGCTCCCCTAGGTCTCTGCGGGGAAGTCTAAGCTGCCACGTTGGCTTTCTGCTGCTGCCTGTAGGCAGAAGAAGATTTAAAAGAAGAAGAGGTGGATGGTGCAGCTACCTGACCTAACTGGGGAGGAGCTCCTTGAACACCTCCGACTGCATCCTAACCTCATTGTATATGTTGACAACAGAACTAAAGGCATTGCCAAACAGACCCCAGGGAGCATCAGAGCGTCCAGCAGGAAAGCCTTATCCCTATGCTGAATGCTGAATTGGTTGAGACACAGGTGCCTCTCCGTTGCCACCAAAGCACCGGCCATCTGCTTGGTGGCACAGAGGTCGAATCCACCACCTTGGTACAGGACTGTAAGCAGGTCAGCCTGGTATAAAATCTCCTTAACCAGCTCCTCCGATCCGGCTGAAAGAGGAAGCCATTCTGCTTCAGCACTCACCTGGCTGACAGTCATCAGTTCGTCATCTGATGCTGATAGCACAAATTCATCATCTGGCTCAGAAGAAATTGTAGAGTGGGCTTTTGAACCCCACAAGTGCAGCCTCCTCTCTGCCTTGGCAGAAGCAGGACTTCACCCAGGAGGTGCAGGTGTCGGGCTCCCATCTGGATTAAAAAGAGCCAGGCAGGAGAGGAGCATCGGGCAGCCAGCTCTTTTGAGAGCTGATCTAGCATGTCACCTGCCAAGATGTAGCGTTGGCAGGGTGGAACACACTTTTTAAACATCTTAGAACTCATATTCTCTTTGCTTTCTTATTACTAGCTGCTTCCTAGCACTAATATCTTCTTTTCTCCCTCACGCTTAGACCTGACTACCGTGCAGACAAACGGGCTTAGCTGATGACGTACTTTGCAGATGCCTTTTACGTCACATGACCTTGACTTGCTTTTGTGTTCAGACTTGGGCACATCTGAAGCGCATACCCCATAGCTTCAAGCCATGACACAGCGTTGAGTTCCTTTGAAAGGGAATTAAGTTCATGGTTTTCATTTTTGTTTGTTTCTTGATAGTTTTCATCGGCACAAAAATAACTCCATACAGTTCTACATTTATGCATTTGGCAGATGCTTTTATCCAAACAAATACATTGATTCGGAGTATGCCCTGGGGTCGAACCCATGACCTTGTTAACGCCATGCTATAATCACTGAGCTACAGGAAAGCCCCTTCTACATTGATGAAGGATGTGATGTTGTGTTAAGGTTTACATACTGTACTATTGTCAAACCAGTTGTTACTCTTAAACTTCACTGTGTTTATTTACAGATTACACCCACATTCTCAAGAAATGAAATCCAAGTTTACTTATTGTATGTCAGTACTTACTGCGTGTGATTCTGTGTATTAAAGCATGTGCAAAGTCTAAAGATGAAATTTCCTGATCAGTCGTGTATATGTAATAATTGGATTATTGGCTAACTAACTAATGTCTGAAGAATGATAATGTACAGATGAATCTAATGCGCATCCTCTTTATAATGTGTACACTATTAAAACCATATATCATTACTGACCTTCGTTAAGTGTCGTCTTTCCTCGTATAGTTTTTGTAAAAGAGTTGGACCGATGGTCGGGAGGTGTTTCAGTAGTTTATAAGTTTAGCATATATATATGTATATATACTTAAATATTACAGTCAAAACAGGCCTGTTGTGAGAAGAATACATTTCCCTGTGACCCTGGTAAATACAGTAAAAAAAATCAAACCCAAGCTCATGTAACGCGCAGCTCTTTTCACTCATACGTAATGTAGATAACCACAAGCAGCGACGCTACTAAACTGCATTTACTTTTAAAACAGTGTAGCGTTTCCAATAGCTAAATACATTTTCTAGCAACTCGCGGTGTAGCTCGACGAAACGCTACATTCTGCTTTGCGCTTTAAACCATTAATACTTTGAAGCAACTGCAGCGTCACTTTCTTTGTTACTAGGTTACCAACTAACATCTATTACCAAGTACCATCTATTGTGCAATGCATTTTGCGGCTTTACGGTTCATTGAGAAGAGACCGTCTGATAATTACGTAAAGCAGGAGCTGGGTTGCACAGTGGGGTAAGTCACTTGGCTGTTGCAGTGAAGTATGGTTTTAATGTTTTGATAATCACATTTCTGAACTTTGGTTGCTTTAGGTTGAGGCAAAACGTTCAATCGCGTGCGACAGAGTTCAAAAGGCCATTCATTCATGATACAGTAATACATTTGATAAGAAAGATGAGAAAGACACAGCGTCAGTATAAGTGCGTGTCTAACATAAAGTTTCAGACTTCACGGTCGCCACATTACAGCATCTGTTACATTTATCATTTACATCTCTAAGCATACATGTATTAAACTGACTGCACATTTATGCATATATTCATGTCTGACTATGGTGTGTATTTTGGATAATTTACAAAATACAGCAGTCTTTAAAATCATAATTGTATTGCATTAAATTGTTTGAAACCCCAAATCTTTTACTTAAAATATTTTTAATTGATCAATTATTATTTGTAATATACAAACTACTACTAAAATACAAACTGAAATTGCAGCGTAAGCGCATTTTCTACCCAGACTGAATGAAAAGCGATACTTTCTACCAGCACATTCAAACAGTTATAGTACTGTCAGATGCCCATTTATGATTTTTAATAGTTGATCATGAACAAAAGAACTTAACGGACATGAAGTATATGATTTTCTGGTTACGTGACAACACATTTCGCTGTGCTCACGGCGGGCTCTCGGTGCGCTTTTACGCACCTGGTTTCCAAACACGCCGATAGCGCAGGCGGAGGAGACCTCATCAGAACCGAACCACACAGACGCGATCTGAGACGGCATGCCTAGGATAAACACCTGAGCGAAGGACGAGGCGAACTGTCCGAGCATCGTGACCCAGAACAGGTCAGGCCGAACGCTGGCTACTTTTATCCACGTCCCCACGCAGTTGACGGAGGCGGCCACTAGCGCGATCACCCGCAAGCCCTTCCTCTCCAACAGCCATGTCACGGGAAATATGAAGGGAATGTAAGTCAACATAAAGATCATGGACAGCCAGTCGATGGTAAATGAAGAAACGTTATAAAATTTCATGAAGATGTTATTGATGATTCCGTACTGAATCCATTGGAAAGAGTTGCAGAGAGAGTAAGAACTGAACAAAAACACGATGACCCATCTCCGCCGGTAAAGACGAGTGTTTACAGAGACAATGTTCTTGGGTTCAACGATTTCAATGTGATCAGAGATCAGATCGGAGCTTCTCTGTATCGTTGGACACACTTCGTCCTTTCCCACGTCATTTTCGCCTTTTTCACACATTTTGCCCCAGTGATTCCCAGTCGGTGTTTATAGATCTAGATACGTGTCCGAGTGTCAAATGTGAATGTTTTCCAGACGCTGTAACATCCGGACAGACTTTGTTTCCAGTGCCAATAAAAGTTGATCAAGTGCAAAGGTTGAGAAAGCCTTGCTGATCCTTGCTAGAATTCGTCTTCTTATAATATCCCTGTGATTCATACACGTAAAGTTCAAAATCCACATCGTCATCATCATCGTCATCAGCTCTCCAAAAGAAATGAGAGTGAAACTTTGACACATGACCTCGCGTCAGCTCAATACATGCTGATAGACCCTCAAAAGAACAATTTTGTTGTTGTGTGTATTAGGCTGTACTCTGCTGTATTTTGCTGCAATGCATACTGTATTGTACTTTATGGTGCTCTGTTGTATACAGTGACAGCGTTAACTACCATGCCAAAGCTCGAGGCCAAGGGGGTTTGGAGGGCCCCCTACTGGCCACAATTCGCGCCCGACTGAAACAGAAATCTTATTTACGTAACACACAGACACACAATCATCACTTACGCAGTTATGTCCAAAACATAACTGTTAGGCTAGGTGGAATAAATCTTATTTTCACTTTTATTTAGTAATTTGATCATCAAAATGTTGCTCGCATTGCGAACAATGGTTAGGTAACTTGTTTCATGTCAGGAAAGTTGATGTTTGGAAACAGAGGTTCTTCTCTGATTGTAAAGGTTGTTGGTTTTTACTGCATTTCTATGTTTTGTAGATGATTGCAGTGCAGTGTATTGACATTATTAAACTTTCTCACATATGGTGATTTCAGCACACTGAGGGGAAACTGATGTTGCTCTGCCCCATTTGCAGGTAATTCAAACCAACCTTTAGTCTGTGCATTTCAAGGTGACATGCAATAATTGATGTGCTGGCTTCTTTGGGGAGTATACACTTTACAGATACTAATTTTTTTTTTTTTTAATAATTGTTAAATAAAAGCAATATCACAATAACAACCATGCTGGATGAAGGAATAAAGGTCAGTTATTCAAATCTGAGGTGATGATTCTCAGCTAGAAAAAGATGGATTATCTTTATCGGGTAGGGGTGAGTTATTTTTCCAAGGGGAGGAGTTTAAGTGTCTTGGGGTATTGTTTACAGGTGAGGGTAGATTAAAGTGATAGTCGTGGCCTCTTAACTGTCATCTGCTCTTGTGTCACAGCAGCATATCAAACAACTATAATGACTGGCAATTAGCAAACATCACCTAATAAGCGTTTGAACTTGTTTGTTCTTGATGATCATTTTGTAAAATAAAATAAATTAATATGGGGCTTTAACCAAGGTTTGGGAACAGGAACATGCTTCAACCAATCACATCACTTCCCAAACTTACTTATATCAGGCCAAACCCCAATATTATTTGTCTCATTCTCTGGAACCCACCCATCTTTCATGCATTCATCATCCCTTCATCTCCTTTTCTTTTACAACCCTTCCAGGTTGCATTGGGGGTCTTTTATCTCTCATGGGTTTGATCCCAGGGATTGCACATACTCAACGTATAGTAATCAATGTATAGTATAATGCAATGTAAGTCGCTTTGGATAAAAGTGTCTGCCAAATGCATAAATATAAATGTAAACTACAGAATGTGTTCAACTTGTGGAGCAAGACACTCGCAACGCCAGGATTGTGGGTTTGATGTTCTGGGAACACACAAACTGATGTGTACATTAAATGTTCTGTATATCACTTTGGATAAAAGCATGTGCCAAAAGCATGACTGTAAATAAAACTTCACCATAACCATATATTTTACAAACTGTCATCTTCACAAGATGTATAACAATATTCATTATCAAGAAAAACATTTAGGAACCACTGTTTAATAATTGTTTGCAGTTTTCACAGCCATAAAACAAAGTCACAGAAATAAAAGTTATGAAATGATTGCATAAAATGCATAATCTAGTGATAAGTCCATGTAATGTACAAGGAGGTATAAAATCACACATATATAGTAGATAACTATAAGAAATTGGCAAGATATAAACAGTTCATACATATGTGCATACATGACGCCTGCGTCAGAAAATAAAAATAATAATGAAACTGAAGGCAGCAAATGGTGAATAAACATTATGAGGAGAGAGTGTGTAGATCATCCAGTTAACATGATCAGCTGTGACGTGTGTCCGCCTGCTTGTGGTTTTACCATGACGTGTGTTATTATGAATTATAACTATTCTTATTCAGCTAAATGAACAAAGAAATAAGGCACTTTAGGACCACATAAGAAAAACGAAAACTTTTACAGGAAAAACAATCCCACAAAAGTTTTGTAACAGCTGACACATAGCCCAGTCGCATTCAGCTCGAGTGTGTCTTAAATATCCGCCATCACTGGACAGTGGACACCACTCTCTCTTTCTTAAAATGTCCAAGTGCTGGAGCTAGCTGGCAAGGAGCTAACCTGTAAACAGAATGGTAGAAATGTGCAGATGGTCCTCATTTGGCTTCCAGCTGCTCCAGGAGCGGGTTACTCTCTTTCTCGGGGGTCTTGATGCTGTCCGTCCTGACGATGCAGGTAGGCCGATGGCGATTGAGCATCAGGATGAGTTGCTGCCGCTCATGTTTTAGTTCTTCGATCTGTGCTTTGAGCTCTGAGTTCATCATCTCCAGACGCTCTGATTCCTTCAAGGGAAGAGTTGAGGGCAGATGAACACATCCGTGCTGTATGATATCTCAGTACTGTTTCCTATATAGTGCACTGGTTATGAACTGCTCTGTTCTGCAGCTAACCACATAATTGTGCATAGTTAGGATAGCAAATAAAAGACTGTTCAACTTTTTTAGTGACGGACCTTTACTATATATGTCGTAAGATATGTATTTTATATGTAGTGTGTCCAACCAAACACTACAGCAAATTCATGTAATCAGACAGATGACAACATGGACTTCAACCTTATAAATAATGAACAAAACTACAAAAATGTCAGTTTTGTTACAATGTGGGGTAAAGCCAGTTGAGACCTAACAACTAATAAGATTACTAGAGTCAACAAAGTGCACACTTACCCTTTGTAGATACTCTGTTCTCTCTTTCTTTTTGTTTCGACATCTTGCTGCTGCCACTTTGTTTTTCTCTCGTCGTCTTTTCCTGCGTTCTGCCTCTTCATCTTTCTATATGAGGAAAAACACTGATGATTCATGTTTGTATAACTGAGTGAGTATTACAGTTCAATAAAGTAATTCATTTTGTATCAACACATCAATAATAGTGCACAAATCTGTTCAAAACAGCAGAAAGGTGTATGAAGGACATTACAAACTGTTAATTATAGTGCCCTCAAGCCCCCAGAAATAGCATGCCTTTAGGTTTTTTCAAATTATGGTGATTTTGGCCATGTTTTCTTGGCAAGTAGGTGATGCTGTCAGCAGATGCTGTCTTGTATGATCAGGGCAATGATAGTATTATGTATTAAGAATACAACAAAGCATTGCAAATATACAGCTAGTCTAAAACATCAAAAAGTTTTATTACATTCTAATTCATTTCACTTCAGCACTAATTCAATTGCTGAAGTGATATGTTACCCCCACTTTCTTTCTATAGTGGGGGGTCTTTTTCACTTTACAGGTATGTTTCATTTCTGTTAAAAATCAGTGGCATTTGACTCATTTGACTCAGAATGACTCTGTAGAGATTATTAGAAATTAAGACAAAATGATAAAGCAGTCTGTGACACCAGTGTGTTTTATTTATACAGTTACTCTCACCACTAGATGGGGTTGCTGCAGTTTAGTAAAAATACAAACACATAAGAACACCACCAGCAATTTGCTTTAAGCTGCTGCATGTAATTTCACTCAACAGAACTGAATGAAGAACAGTCCTCCCCACTGAAACACTAAATGAATCTGGATGACTTTACCATTTGCTCTTTGGTCTCCATTAATTACAATTGGGATATAAATGTGATAGCCGTTCTCATGTACTAACCCAGAAATCTTCATGCCTGGAAGAGGCTCACCTCAGCTTTAATAGGCAGCATCCGTTTGCCCAGTTTTCCTAGTAGATGTAAAGGGGAGAGCATGGCCCCAAGGTTGCAGAAGTCGGCATATTTCAGCTGGTCAGTTAGTGTGGTGGCAGAGATGCCTGCTAGCGGTCCAAGGCTGGGCAGTGAGCCTGCAGTCACTGAGGGGTCAGGAATCTGTCCGGGCATCATGTCACAAACACCCGTGACCACAGCTGAGGAACACAGCACAGAACGAGTCCCATTAAACACATCCTAATGTAAAACATATATGTGCATTGAAACTTCTGCTATGTATATATAGAAAAGCAAAGTGATAAAGGAAAATGTGCTGGCCTGACTATGTGTTTTTCCTAAAATACTTTCATGCATGCCACAGAAACCTTAGTGAAATAATGATGCAGAAATTGAATTAGTTTTAAGAAGACTATAAAGGAGAAGAATAAGAAGAATAAATTTGAAGTTAAATCTGACAGCATTTCAGCTTCATGACCATATTAGCCCCATTTTGTCAACACTGCACTGGCTGCCTATCAAGCATCGTATAAACTTCTACATTTTGCTCATTATTTTTGCCCTGAATGGTTTCGCTCCTTAATACCAGAGCAAACTCTTCTCATTACAGTCCTTCGCAATCACTGCAATCTGAAACCATAAGAATAGATGTACTGACTCTACTCCAAGTCTGTCTGTCTTTCATTTCCCCAAGGTTCTGTAATCAGCTGGATACAGACTTTATCCAGACTAGATGGGACGACCCCTGAGACAAATCGACCCAGCTCCAGTTCCACCTAACACATTTCTAAGTCAGATAGCTGATCATCCTTATGCCAATCTAGGAAGATGCATAACCTGGATATGATTCTTCATTAAACTTCGTATAAACATGCTTCTGTCGCCATCTCTGTTTATAACATTTCTCTGTGCCCGACATTCAAAAACAGCAACTTTTTAAATCTTGTGACCTGTAGGTGGCGCTACTCCCAAATTTGGCACTGATCCCCAAATCAACGTGTTGGTGAAGTTTCCCAAGTCCAAGATACAGCCTCCAAATCAATTCTAAAACTAGTGGTGGTGCCATGGAGCTGGTCCTAGAGACCCCAAAGTTAGTAGTAGGTTGCTATTGAGGACCATTACAAGTGTGCCAAATTTGATCATTTTCCTACGTATGGTTCATAGGGTTTCCATAGACTCCAACTGGGGAAGAAGAGGAAGAAAAATAATACTAACAATTCCAATAGGGGCTACAGCCACTTTAGGGTCAACGGGCTATAGCCCTTTGGTCACCAAATTGTTATGAGACAGTGAGGATTTGGTCACAATGATACATGCAAAGTTTTATGTTAATAGGACAAAGCGTTGCTGAAACACAACCTCAGATCCATTTAATATCTTGATGCATTATTCAAGAGCTATTTGATCAATCCAAAAAATTTTAATAACTTCTGTCAGGAGTGTCCCACGATGATGCATTTCAAACTTTTGTGCAAATCAGACGTACAACCTAGAAGGAGTTTGAAAAAGTAAAATCAAAAGTTTTAAGCAGT
Source organism: Botia almorhae (assembly GCA_036877575.1). Taxonomy (NCBI): domain Eukaryota; kingdom Metazoa; phylum Chordata; class Actinopteri; order Cypriniformes; family Botiidae; genus Botia; species Botia almorhae. Next base: position 14,051 of record JAZGTJ010010939.1, read on the forward strand.
TTAGTACATTATATAACTTTTGACACAAGGTCACAGGCCTTGTAGGCTAGGGTAGTAACATCCAGTGAGATAGGTGTTGTTTTGTGATCACATTACCTCGGTTGCTGCCACCAAAACAGACTAAGATCTGAAAGGTCTTACATCACTGGCCTGAGCAGTGGACATAAATCCTCAAAGCTCTAACTGGACACAATAAAGCCTTTCCTGCTCTGGTGAATCGAACAGTGGAGGACAGAAGGCTTGAAGTACCACCGGGTGACAAGCCGCAGCAGGCACCTTGGGGATATAATCTGGTTAAGATTGCTAAATGGCTTTAAGAAAGCTCAGGGTCTACTGATAGACACACACACACACATACATACATACATACATACATATATATACAGTATATGCTAAGGATGATGTGGTCACACAAACATTAACTTGTTTTAAACTGTTTATCTAGACTTCTGGCTCCTACAACACACAGCTGTTAGTCTGATGAGTTCGCTCAGGGCTGTGCAGTAAAATTCTTTTGTTATCAATTTTAATATCATGTTTTATATTGTTTTGAACATATGTTCACTGCCTCTATTGGACCGCCCTTCTTTACATTGATTTTGTGTTGTTTGTCCCTTTCTTTCACCTTTCTGATGAATATTGAGAAGATTTACAGACTCCTGGCGAGAGGATTGCTGTTATTTTTATGAGACGCACAGAAGACCGAGACTCCCCTCAGAGCCATAAAGAAAAAAATTAAGTACATCAGCCAAGATCCGCCCCCTGCATGTTTCTTCATCCAAATGTTCTCGTGTCACAGCAGAGGAATGGGGCCAGTAAAAAGTAGGAAAATCTCAGAACTGCCATGTGTCTGCTGCTGTATGGCCACACAACAGTAAGCGGTTTTGTTTGAAGAGTCAAGCATAACTAATACTGTTGCTCATATTTAGGGCTAGTGATCTGAAAGAACAACTACATTTTTATATTGATTCTCAGTAAGAATGATTCCTGAAACTATAATTTTTGTTCAGAAGAGATGTGTGCTAAAGAGAAGTGTGGCTTTTTGATGAGAGGTGTGGCTTGCTTAAGAGAGGCGTGCTATTACTTTTCCAGGCAAAAAAAACAACTTGTATTTTTGCCTGGTGGGCAATAAAACTGGTTTATAAAGCTCTCATTGAAGAAAGGCACAGATTATCACAGAGACTTGGGCTCCACAAAACTGCTCTTTAGTACTGAAGTGTCAATACAAACACGCCACAGAAACACCTAAAATCCAGAAGGAGACATATTCCAAAACATCTACATCTGATTCTTAAGCACATGTAGATGTTGTAAATGCCTTGAAATCATTTTAACCCTAGAGACTGCTGGTGATTTTGTGTTCAGAGTGCATCTGTGTCCAAAGTCATAAACAGCCATGATGTATCTCTGTACTGAATGATGAATAAATGTGTCAATGCAGTAAAGCACCTGGCGCTTTACACTGTCTCACACACACAAGGTCAAATGTTTTACACTCTTTTAAAGTTTCTTTACATCATGCCATCGTTTTACATATTACTATAGAAACTGATGAAGATACACCCGATACTGACAACACTAAACAAAGCAAATCACTACTTTTAAAATAACAGTGCAAAGTGTCAGTTCTGAAGTTTGGATTTGAAAAAGAAATCTTATTTATATGCCTCACAGTCTGGGTTTACAGTGAATAAGAGGCATTCACACTACACATAGCTCTGATGAGCTATGGCAAACAGAAGTAAGTACGTGTAAACTAACTCTCAGATGTTTCAGTTTGATCAAACATGCTGGATATTCAACAGAGCATCAGAGAACATTGAGGTGTTCCCCTGCAGCTCATAGTCACATCTACTCAATGTGCACACGCTCTATCAAAGCCCCAAAGGAGAAATGATTTCCACAGTAAGTCACCATCTTTGAAACTTTCAGCATACTTCCAAACAAAACTTCATACAAACCAGGCAAGATCAGCATGTATAACTCATAGGCTGTGGTAACTCTCTCCCTGAGAACATTACCACGTTAGATTAAAATACTGCTCCATTATCACACACTGTGATGCTGTTACTGATCAACTGATTCATTATTGAGGACAGCAAATCTGTAAGCATCTTAAAATAAAACCTCCACCTCTCCAGGTTTTCCTCCACCTGCTCCCTGCTCTCACTACATATCACAATGTCATCTGCAAACATCATTGTCCAAGGAGATTCCTGTCTGATCTCATCTGTCAAACGATCCATCACCACAGCAAACAAGAAGGGGCTTAGGGCTGATCCCTGATGCAGTCCCACCTCCACTTTGAACTCTTCTGTCTGACCTACTGCACACCTCACTACTGTCCTGCTTCCCTCATACATATCCTGCACCACCCTGACATACTTCTCTGATATTCCTGACTTCCTCATGCAATACCACAGCTCTTCTCTTGGTACCCTGTCATATGCTTTCTCCAGGTCTACAAAAACACAATGCAGCTCCCTACGGCCATCTCTGTACTTCTCCATCAGCATTCTCAGAGCAAAGATTGCATCTGTAGTGCTCTTTCTGGGCATAAAGTCATACTGCTGCTCACAAATACCTACTACCCTCCTTAACCTAGCTTCCACTACTCTTTCCCATAACTACATTGTATTACTCATCAACTTTATGCCTCTGTAGTTGTTGCAACTCTGCACATCACCCTTGTTCTTAAAGATTACACCATTACACTCCTCCTCCATTCCTCAGGCATCTTCTCACCCACTAAAATCCTGTTAAACAATCTAGTAAGAAATTCCACTGCTGCCTCTCCTAGAGATACCACCGGTATCTCATCAGGACCAACCGCCTTTCCTCTTTTCATTCTCCTCAAAGCCATCCTAACTTCGTTTGTACTAATCTTTTAAACTTCCTGCTCCACATTGTTGACCTCTTCTAACCTCTTCTTCCTCTTATTTTACTCATTCATCAAAACTTCAAAGTACTCCTTCCATCTTCTCTGCACACTCTCCTCACTTGTGAGCACCTTTCCATCTCGATCCTTAATAACCCTAAACGGCTGCACATCCTTCCCATCTCTACCCCTCTGCCTTGCTAACCTGTACAAGTCCTTCTCTCCTTCTCTAGTGTCTAACCTAGTGTACAACTCATCATATGCCTTCTGCTTGGCCTTAGCCACTTCCCTCTTCACTCTGTGCCACAAATCCTTGTATTCCTGTCTACACTCCTCAGTCTTTTCCATGTCCCACTTCTTCTTAGCTAACCTCTTCCTCTGTATACTATCCTGAACTTCCTCATTCCACCACCAAGTCTCCTTATCCTCTTTCCTCCTTCCATATGACACACCTAGCACCTTTCTTTCTGTCTCCCTGATCACTTCTGCTGTAGTTTGCCATTCATCTAAAAACACTAGCTGACCGCCCAGAGCCTGTTTCAACTCCTGTCTAAATTCTTCACAGTATTC
>JAZGTJ010010940.1:0-17497 GCA_036877575.1 Botia almorhae
ATTTGTCATGTCCGTTCCTGAAACCATGTGGTCTGGCCCATAGCCAGGCTCCTAGATGTCCACCACTGATAATCCTGTTAGCTTCAGTTTAAATTAATTTATCACATGCATATATCACCAAGGAGACAGTGGTGTGTCAGCATACAACATAATCAGTGTGTTTGGGAAAGTCATGAAATATCCCATTTAAAATAGAAATATTCTGTATAATGTGTTTTTATGCTGAATAATATATTTATATAACCACTGTATAAATATAGGGAATAGTAGCTTGTCTTACCAAACCATTTAGCCTCCTATATGGCACAGATACACATAGACAGGCAGCACATTCTGTGAGATGAGCTGATCACCGTGGTAACGCCTGTGTTGGGTGTACCACTGTGAGTGAGTCATTTTCACACCAGAAGACGGAAAAAGAGAGATAAAACAAGAGATCTTTCATTCACTTAAACACTGTTTTTATTTCTTTAGTAGGATAAAAATAACACACACTTGCTTTCATGGTCTAATACAGAGATTTGGATTAAGGTGGTGCCATTGTGAATTTTTAGGCACTGTTTTAAAAAAGAAGGAGCTAGTTATCATACTGGGATGTATATCAGTGACTATAAGGTATTGAGCCAAGGGTCCAAATGCACATTGTCACAAAGTCAAAGATTTTAACAATTAAATTACTATTTTTATACATTTGCATTTACATTAATAGCAGTTTAGAAACTGTACGTCTGAGAGGTGTTAATCTGTACCAGTGCATAATAAGAATGTAATCATTCTTTTGATTCTTAAGGTCTTGGAGTGCTCATACGGCACATAAAGAGTGATGTGCAGCTGGGCTGCATGAGGCTGTCGTGCTAATGATATGGTTTGTTAGAGCTGTAATTCGTGAAAGGTCAGTCTAAAGGTTTTCCATTTGCCTGTGAAGAAATAAAAAACCTGCGTAAAACCTCACAGAGAACTGATTACTGCTGCACACTGCAGAATAATGAAATTGTGATAGCTGTCGTTAACGCAATCATAAATTGAGGACAAATTTATACCCAGAAATAGCAAAACTGAACAAATCAGACAAATCTGAGCAAAAGCTCCATTTGGAGACATCCGCATTTGTAACACTATAACAAATATAGTAAATAACGTTTTTTTATTTAAAGAAAAATGCAGAGTGTTTATAACTAGCTGTGTATAAAAACAATAGAAGTCTATGGAATGTCCCTATTTAGATAGATAAGTAAATGTGTGTGTGGGGGGGTGTGTGTGTGGGTGTGTGTGGGTGTGTGTGTGTGCGTGTGTGTGCGCACGCATGTAAGAAGAGAGAGAGAGAGAAAGAGAGGGAGAAAGAGAGAAAGGAATACTAGGAAATATATAGAAGGCAGAAGGTTTCGGAATGTGGCATGAAATGTTCTTTAGGTTCCTGTTGGGTTGTGCATGGTTGTAGTGATGGTAATGTTATTAAACAGAAATCAGCTTGTGTAGTTCTCTCCTTGGCACACACACAGGTGACTCTTTCTGGTGAACATCAGAGAAGTTCTTGTTGTCTTCAGGTTGTGTGATCATGATGAGATCTCTTAACGATGATCTTGCAATGTGTCCCCATCTGTATCAAACGATATTAAAATAATCATTTTTGGGTGTAGTATCCCTTTAAGTGAGAATATCTCATGTGGCTCATTCAGGTAAATCTTAAATAACATCAATTTAGTCAAGGGTGTTGGTGTCAGATATCGTAAAAGTATCATAAACACCACATATCATCACAATTAATCATCTATTATTGCTGTTAATATCATACAGCCACCGTAGTTTGATTCTGTTTTTACTGTTTTGAGAAAGGGGCGTGGCTCGGTCACTGTCCACTGCCCTGGTTGTCATGGCAACTGCTGCGTCTGAACAAACGTTGAGATGCCTGTGTGTGTCCGTGCTGCGAGCTAAATATTGTGCGTACGTGTGTGTTCTTGAACTGTTTACTGTCCTGAGTGACTGGACAAACCTGCCCGATGTTGAGTGGGCGTATATACTGCCACACGGAAATACAGTACAACAGTGATTCAACAATTTTGCATTGAATTTAGTTCTAGAACAATTGACCGTATTCATTTTATTATTATTATTTTACTCATTTACGTTAAAAATCAATGACCAGGCAGTTTTTTTCTGAAACCCTACAGCTGTGCTTTTTGCAGCCCAGTGTTTGATCTTGCTAATGTTTTATGTATCGTCATGTATCATGTCCTTTTAAAGCCAGAATATATGTGGGCATGTGTGTGTATCTGTGTGCATGACTGTGTTGTGTTCTGTCCTGTAGATGGATGAGATTAAACTAAAGGACCGCACTGTCTGTGGGCTGGAGAGAGAGCTCAACGTTCAGGTGGGCTACACCTGGAGACTGCAGCAGCAGAAACAGGCTGTAGATAGTCAGCTGGCCCTGCTGCGAGACTCCAGCCCCAGACGAGAGGGCCCTTATTCACCCGCTGCAGGAAACGCAACAGACAGCATAGCTAACTCTGTAAGCACCTCTCTTTCATTAATAAACCTCTCCATTTTCTGCACTTTAACTTTGCTTACCTGTTCTGGTATCAGTATTCCTCCACCCATATGTGTACATTTTATTATACAGTACAGTTGCTGGGTTCTGGAGGTAAAATTCGATTCATTTTCTCTATAAACAATAGATAACATATTAGTAGCGCATTAACAGCATATGACAGACCTACAGCAAGCACAGATATTAACAAGATACTTTTGAACATTAACAAGTATACAAGGTCATTTACATATATGTATGTCTATATGTGGTACAGTACCAATCACACCCATCAGAGAATGTAGAAAATGCTCAATGGGCACTAGTAAAAAAATGCTATATTTTTAGTGATGCTTGATTAATTAACAGTGTATTGATTCAAGGTTGAACTTAATATACATCTGAGTTGGAGGAAGACGGATTTGAATGGTTGCTTCTGATACATTTGGCTGCGCCTGTATTCTCACACTTGACTGCATGACACTAATAATCATCTGTTTCCTTCCACACATTGGCACATAATTTTCAAAATTAGTCTCAGTTTCAATGTTACATTTTTAAAAACATCTTCAAATACATCAGTGCATGTACTAGAGGTTTTCTCAGATCTGAAGATTTGGCTGCATGTTTGTGTTTTGCTGGAGTGTGGCTTTGCAATTCTTTAACCCCCCCATATTGCTCTAAAGTTTCTTCAAGAACTGCTGCGACTTGAAAAGGGGCTTATTTATTTACTAGTGTTAATCTGTTACAAATTAATGCTTTGTCTAGAATTTTGCCCTAAATAAGTGAACTGAAAAAGTCCAGTTCGTCAGTTTATTAATGTCATGTGGGTTGCTGTATAATACACTTGACATGACAGGTGGGGTGTCATACTGATGACTTTAAGTTGGTTTATAAGCTGCAGTGTATCATGTCTGTTCCACTAGCAACACCAAACAAAATTGCACAAATAAATATTATTTTCAAACATTATTTTTAAACAGTCCCATTGAGACACTACAATAGATTGCTTTTTTATTGTCCTAAGCCTTTCCTGCTATTGCGTCCTGACTTTTAAAAAAGTTAATTTTTCTGTTGAATTGGCTGCTGCACATCTGCAAGTTTAGTGTGATGTGTTGCAGCTGTCAGTACTAGACTTTATTTGTTCTGGAGGTGAGAATGTAACATTTTTCAAATATCACCTCCTTGCTGTTAGGGAACACACACACACACACACACACACACTCTTTGTATTCACACTATGGTATAGCCTCACATCTTCAGATATGATCACACCTGAGGCTGTTTTTTACACCAGCAGAACATCTTTGGCTTGTCTGTGTGATGTTGCTGTACTGTGTGATGTCAGCTACTGCTGTGGTGGGCTGCTGCTTTTATTTTCTCTGCAGGAGAACTTGAGAACTTTCCACTTTTTAGCAGTGACCTTTCAGGTTCTCTGACAGGTTCAGCCGCACCAGAACAATCTGCTTCTTTTTTCTCATTATACAGTTTCTGCGGTTACCTGAGGATTGTTTAAATACAACTTATAAGACACCAAATAAAACTACACGGCAAAGTAATAACGTATTTAAAATAAAAAACTTCATTGTTTTACGTTGGTTTTAAGGTTTAACATTTAATTTATTATGATGTTTTGCATATTTGTTGATAACCACCAATTTTTATGGCTGAGTGATTGATCAATCTAAAATGGGAATAGCTAACCTAAAGATATATAGAATTAAGATATTCTGTACATATATTCTATGGATGTGTAGACACGTACATTTTGTATATGTAATGAATGAGTATGTATGTATAGATGTTCCATGCATATATTCTATAGATGTACAGAATCAGTCTATATGTATAGATGTTCCATACATATTCTCTGGATGTATAGAAACAGTCTGTATGTACAGATGTTCTATGCATATATTCTGTAGATGTATAGAATCTTTATGTTTAGGTGTTCTACACATATAATCTATAGATGTATAGAATCTGGCTATATGTTTTGAGGTTCTACACATAAATTCCTTAGATGTATAGAATCTGCCTGGAGTGTTTTTTCCAGTTATCTGCAGTTGGTTTGTTCAAGGTGCAGCAGTTGGATGAGAAAGACGCTCGACGTTTCCAGCTAAAAATTGCAGAACTGAGTGCTATTATTCGCAAACTAGAGGACCGCAACGCCTTGTTGTCAGAGGAACGCAATGAACTGGTAAGTCTAGCTGGTGTTATGAGTCAACTGTATTGTAGTGATTATGTAAGTTATAAATAGACTTTTTGCAGTAATTAATTACAATCTGCAGATTTAAAATAGAAATCTCTTTTTAGATTCTGCTCATCTTGTACTACATACAGTGACATTAAAAAAACTCCCATTAAAATTGCTGATCTCGTTTGCATTATGTGCAGTGTAATATTCTAACATATGAAGGAGGCTTTTGCCTTCCTAAGTGTTATTTGATAGTGGAAATGTTCTCAGTAATGGCAGTAAGTATTCACAGACTCCAAACAGTAATGAATGACTGCAGTGTTTCCTTCTCTCAGCATAGACAGGCTTAAAGATCACAGAGTGATTTAAACATGACGGCTAAATCCTGCAGGAAATTGCCCACAGTACCGCATCACACTTAGTTTATCACTTAGTAGGGGCATTACATCATGTTTGTGCTTTGTCTTTAAAGCAAGAATAAAGACAGAAATAGAGCTTTGATACTTAAATATTCTTTTTTTAAAAAAATTCTTCTTTATTGGTTGCCTGTCAGCTCTTTGAAAATCATATTCTAAGAAGCTGACCGTTTCGTTTTAACAAAAGTTTATCTCTGACCAGAATTGCAAAATTAGTGACTCTTTTCAAAAGCTCCAGTCTTTCATTTGTCAGACAAACAGACTCACTTTAGTGTTCCAGTCATGGTGGTCAACAGAGAAAAACAAACCACAAATGAAATAAATCACACGCTTCTCCTTTAGATGTTCAAATACTTTTTGGAGCAACTGTAAGCATGTGCCAACCCAATACATGTGTAACAAGCTGTTTGTGTCTGCACTCAGCTAAAACGCCTAAGGGAAGCAGAGAGCCAGTATAAACCATTACTGGATAAGAACAGACGTCTGAGCCACAAGAATGAGGAACTTAGTCACGCTCTAAGACGCCTGGAAAACAAACTGCAGTTCATCACTCAGGAGAACATTGAAATGGTGAGAATATAAACCTACAGCATGTAAAACTGCTATTTTTACCTTTGTTTTGCTCCTTTTTTAACATGGTCGCTTTGGTCAAAAAAGCATTTTTGACACTCTTAGTAGCTTATATATTTACATTTTTATATGTTTTAATATAATAAATTTTTATATATTTAAATCCTGTCAAGGATTTTAGGGTTCATTCAAGCTAATTTTACTATAGACATCAGCTAGCCAATTTCCTGTCCTATTAGTGTTTCACTACAGTACATTTACATTTATGCATTTCGCAGACAGTTTTATCCAAAGCGACTTACATTGCGTTATACTATACATTGTTTCTGAGTATGTGTAACCCCTGGGATCGAACCCATGACCTTGACATTGTTAACGCCATGCACTAACCACTGAGCTACAGGAAAGCAGTATACTAATGCTGTGCTATAAGATCCTTGTATCAAATACACATTTCACCGGATTTTCCACAAATGAACAAATCACAATGGAAAATGTATGTTTTTGGAAATCAAGTTTATTGCTGTAAATACATTTTCCCGGGGTGTGATGGTAAGGTTGATAGAGCCAGTATTTCTCTGTGGCCAATTTATCCACAACCACTGTTCCAATGTTATTAGACTTAATTGTCCATTTTCAGCATAATGTGTAACTCTAATGCTGCTTTTGAATTATTCCCTAGACAAATGAAGCATCTGTCTGCTTAATGCTACTGCATAATCTGTTTATGACAGTTTTTCAGATATATCTTACATCAATGACATGAAACAGAATTTGAATATTTTGATATCGGTGTCACAGAGTCATGTTTTATGCACAAGCCCGGTCGCTCATTGTGAGATATTAGTTGATCATTGCGTTTGATGTTACAGAGAGAGAAGGTCGGAACAATACGTCGGCCCAGTTCTCTGAATGATCTGGATCAGAACCAAGAGGAGAGAGAGATGGAATTTCTGAGACTACAGGTCCTGGAACAGCAAAACATCATTGATGATCTTTCCAAGGTATTATCTGGACGGCCACCATCACATGAGTTCTCAAATAGACATTTACAGATACAAAGTACAGTAGATGCCAACAGCGTCCTGCTGTTCTGATCTGTGTTTTTCATTTTTCCAGGCGCTGGAGACGGCAGGATTTGTGAAGAGTGTGATTGTGAGTCTGAGAAATATTCACACTGTACAATGTGAGAGAGAATAATTAACACAGCCCAGTTAAAAATATCTGCAGTATATTTATGTTGTTGGAGAGGGTTTGTCTCCTCTCAGCAGTTATCTCACTCTGAAGAATGTTACTGTGAGAATAATTTTAAACATTTACAATGTGCACAAAATACCGCACATGCTTTCTATTCAGGATTTCTGGTACAATGGAGAGTTTGTTTGTGTGAATTGTGTTTTGGACGTGTGTTTCTGTGGTGCAGGAGAGGGACATGCTATTGAGATACAGGAGACAGGATAGTCTGCGCAGGAGGAAGACATTTAAAACCTGCAGGGTCTGTAAACATCTAACACACATTTTTCACAATTAACTGCTAAGTTGTGGGCTCAGACCCGCTTTATATTAATAATTGTTTTCGTTTGGTTTTTTATATAAAAATGATATTATATTTTATTAGTTTTCATAGCTGTATTGATAAATAATGGTGCTATTTAATTTGATTTGTATTAATTTTCTTGACATTTGTAGCCTTGTTGTTTATCATCTATTTATATATAAAATTTTAATTGAGAATCAACAGACTTTTTAATTACTCCCAACCCCATTCAATCTCTCTCAGTTACTCTGTCTCTTCCTCCCTCTTTCACTTTCTCTGTCTGTATCTTCTCTGTCTCTCCTCCTCTCTCTCTCTCTTCCTCTCTCTCTCTTTTTGTCCCTGTAGCCGGTGGTGGAGACTTTTTTCGGCTATGATGAAGAAGGGTCTATAGACTCAGACGGCTCCTCTATTTCCTATCACACAGACCGAACGCCATGCACACCAGACGATGACCTCGAAGAGGTGTGTGTGTGGTTGTTTAACCCGCATTATTATGGGCACAAATATGTCCTCAAAATGCCAGACATTTGCTATTTTGTCAGGGCACCCCTTTTATTTTTGTAATTTAAATGCTTTAAGTAAAGTACTTAATAGTAAGTAATGTTTGAATGAAAATGTAAAAATATTTTGCTTAGTATATAAATGACAGCCAACGACAAGTCTTCATAATAACAGAAATATCATGTGTCGGTAAGCTGGTGTCCTTGTGTCCTCAGGGAATGCTTAAAGAAGAGACAGAAATAAGATTTCGTCAGCTGACGATGGAATATCAGGCCCTTCAGCGAGCTTACGCCCTCCTCCAAGAGCAGGTCGGGGGGACATTTGATGCTGAGAAAGAGGTCAAGGTAAACCATCCTGGTTTCTTCTTAAAATTATGTTATTCAGCACTTTAGCAAATATTGAAGGCCAAAACATTTAAACCAAAGTGTCAAGGCTGTAGTATGACACATCCAGGAGGTCAACAAGCTCAAAGCAATCATTGTGTGAGTCACTGTGGATAATGATTGTCTGTTTCAGACCCGAGAGCAGCTGCAGGCCGAACTGATTCGCTATCAGACCAGAACAGCAGATTTGGAGTGTGTTCTAAGTCAGCAGGGACGGGTAAAACTCTACCAGTTACTGAATTCAGCTTAGAATGAAACATCACATTTAACTATATTTTTTGTTATAATGATTGCATTAAAACTGATGCTGAGTATTGTAACATCTTTTTGTGTAATATTTAATATTTGTGTGAGATCTGAGCTGTTAGGTAAAGAACACAAATGTATTGCAAAACATCTTTTTTTTAGATTTTCTTTTCATGAAAAGATTTTTTTTTTGTTCTGAGAGTTCCTGTCTGGCCGCATGTGGAAACAATAGATACATCAAAGTATTTCGAACAATACTAGGCAAACAAAGATATTCATGACCATTTCCCATGAAACTGCCCTGGAATCAGAAATGCCACAGCATAGGGCTGTGGTTTAGTGTCATACAGAGTAATTTTTTTTGTTGTATTCTGTTGTTTCTTCAGGATATGAAGTGGATTGAGGAGAAACAAGCTCTTTACCAACGCAACCAAGAGCTTGTGGAAAAGGTGATTTCACAAATATTGACCTCTGACCCTAAGAGAAGGCAATGCTAAGTCTAAACTGACTATCAGCTGCTGAATTATCTGTGTTACTTGGTATTTTTTCCAAAGTCATTTTCCAATGAATAAATGTAATTGCATTGCTTTATAAATGTTTGACAACTATTGTGCATGCTTGCTCTTTAGGTTCAAAACATTTTAATGTTGTTTTGAAGTTCTGTAGATTTGCTTGGTAGATTTGTAAAGCTTGACCTTTATGAATTTTGATTTCAAAGATGATTTAACATGAATTTTATTATAAAAGTGTATGTAATCAACTCTTACGTAATCAAACGACGGTGTTCAATTACAGGAATAAGTTACCAATGACCCTCTTCAGCCATTCTTCAATTGTATATTTATTTATGCCATTTTTCTCCTTGCAGCTTAAAAATATGGAGACAGAGGAGATGAGGTTGAAAAATGAAATTCAGGACGCGAAAGACCAAAATGAACTTCTGGAGTTCAGAATTCTTGAACTTGAAGTGAGTATAAAACCTTCCTGAGTTGAATGTTTATCATCTTTGTGCCAATAATTCAAACACAGATTAAGATGTTTGGAACAGAAGAGGTTTTAATGCCGAATTAGTTTTGACAGAGCAGTTTTGCCCTTAGAGTCTAGACTTAATCTCTTTTCAAGAGACCAGCCTTGTTTTGACACATTGACATAAATTATCACAGCATCAAACAAGTTAACATCAGAATGGTTGTTGTCTAGTTTACGTTTCAGTTTCTTACAGTGTGTAATAATTACAGTGATGCTCCTTTTTTACCAGGAAAGAGAAAGAAAATCTCCAGCCATAAACTTCCAGAACATTCATTTTGCAGAGGGCATGAGTCCACTACAAATCTACTGTGAGGCAGAGGGAGTCACTGTGAGTTATTCTGAACAATATGCCCCATATCTTCGTAATTGTTATAAATATAATACTGTATAATATTTTGCAGAATACATCATTTTAGTCTTGATGGGGTTTCAATTCAACTATTTTTTGATGGTTGATTCTTGAGGTACATACCAGACGGAAAATGATTTATTCTGTGCAGGTTTCACTTTAGTTTTTTTTGTGAATCTGTAGTGAATCTATCAACCCCAGCACCTAACAGACTAAGGCTGATTCAGCACAGATCTAATCTGCTTCTGTCTGGAGGGCAAGCCGTCGCTTGTTATTTCTCAATAAAGGTCTCCCATCTTCCTCACATTACAGGACATTGTCATCTCAGAGCTGATGAAGAAACTAGATATTCTGGGGGATAACGCCGTAAGTGTATGTTGATTTCATATGTAAATGTAAAGTGTGTTTAATCATGCCTGGGTGTGTTTGGAAAGATGCATATCCCTGTCACTAATGTCTCTCCTTTCATTGGATGACGCACAGAATCTAACCAATGAGGAGCAAGTGGTCGTTATCCATGCCAGAACGGTATTAACCTTAGCAGAAAAGGTATGAGCTATGAGCTATGTTTCTTAAACATGTCTTTCATATGTTATGTGATGTTTTAATGATCATTTGATGAATGTCTTTTGACGTCCAGTGGTTAGAGCAAATTGAAGTCACCAAATCAGCACTACAGCAGAAAATGCTGGACATTGAAAGTGAAAAGGTACATTTCCAAACGTGTGTATGACTTTTGTTACTGCTCTGTGCTGCTGTGTCACAGTGATTATTTGCTTCTGCAGGAGCTCTTCTGCAAACAGAAGGGATATTTAGACGATGAATTAGACTACAGGAAACAGTCTTTGGATCAGGCACATAAGGTAAAAACTGTCCTCCAGGTTTGTTTATCTGTGGAATATCATCCATTCTGCATCATCCCATTTTAATGGCTTATGTTAAATAATAACAAATGAATTTAACCAAAATATAGATTTTATTGAAATTAAAATATCATGATTTTATTTTGTACTTTTTTTATTTTTGTTCTTTTATTATGTGCTTTGAGTCCGAGGTGGGAAAATATTATTATTAAAAGTTTAACATTAAAATTGTCAAATAATAACGTGAAATTATCTGCCACAAATGACAAGAGTTTTCCAAGAATGACCCTTTTATTCTCCAGCACTGCAGACAAGCAATGATCTATTACGAAGCGCATTTCTGCTGTCTTGTGCCCCCTGGTGGTCACTGTTTGTTATTATTGCCCACACCCCATTTTCCTATGTTTCTCTCAGCGTATTCTGGAGTTGGAAGCGATGCTGTTTGACGCTCTGCAACTAGAGGAGGCGGGCGGTAAGGTGTCCGAGCTGCTGACCGAGCAGAACCGTGATTCACTGAGAGAAGCTGTCGATCAATGGAAGAGGCAGGTCCTCAGCGAATTGCGAGAGAGAGATTCGCAGATCCTCAGAGAAAGGATGGAACTGCTACAGCATGCTCAAGCGGTACCTGACTATATAGATCTATAACGCATTAACGCAAGAAATTGTCTCGCGTTTCTTTAGCTTAGTATATATGACATCAAAACAAAGGAGAATTTAGGATGTTAACAATGCTGTTAAAATTGACTTCCTTAATGCATGTTGCTAGACTGTTTGTATGTGGTTTATTGGTGCATGTTTCTCTAAAAAAAACTTGCATCCTGCATAAAATTTCATTTTATTCACTTAATTAAACTTTCCTTTATCAATGACGTCACCAATCACTATTGATTTTAACCTCTCCCCTCTGACCAATATTTCTAGCATTATTCCCCTCTGACCATTATTCCTGTCCAGGAAACCCTAGAAAATCTCTAGTAACTACATAGTAACTCACTAAATGAACACTAGCAACAGCATAGCAACTAATTAAAAACCACTATGAATACCTTAGCAACAGCATAGCAGCTAACTAAAAAACAATCTTAACACAGCAACAGCATAGCAACAATAAGCCATTTTTAGTTTTTAACTGTTTTTAACTGTACTCTGTAATACTGGCCAATTGTTAACTACTGCTGATCTGTGTACCTCATCCCAACAGAGGATTAAAGAGCTGGAGGAATGGATAGAGACTCAGAAACGACAGATTAAAGAGCTAGAAGAAAAGGTAAACACACAAAACATTTATAATAAATCAAGGTCAACATGAATATCTTCAGCACTGATGATTCTATCTGTCTAAATGAATTATCACTGTCTCTCTTTGTTCTGTTGTCTTGTTTTTATGTTCAGTTTTTATTTTTATTTTTGTTTTTTTCTTTAGCGTTCATTCTTTGGTCGTAGCTCTTCCAGCAAGCAGGAAATGATGTCACGTGGCTCAGTGGAATGTGGTAATACACACAAGTTTATAAAGGTTTAAGTTAAAGTTGTCAGTTGTTAATATAGGTCAATGGCTTTTCCTGTATACATGGTACATTGATGGTGTCATATATTATACTGTGGTGCATCCCTAGCTTCATCTATATTCCTACTTGTAAATGTAGCTTTGTAGACTAGGCTTTAATGTAAATTTACTTGAATATATAATATGCCAATGAATGTTTACCATATTCATACGCCAACGTCTGTGTCCACAAAACATATTGTTGTAGTACCACAGTCAGGTTTATTAGCTAATTTTATTGTTGTTTTTCGTGCAGACCATGGACCCCAAATGTTCCGTCTTCTGAAGCAGAGCAAGCGGTCGCATTTGTTCCATCAGAGGTCCAGCGATCAATCTTGTGTATTTGCGAGACATTAAACATGTTTAGGTTAAGCCTGCACTGGCCACCTGTTGATCTACGGCTAATGGAATATGGTGCTCTCTATCTTGCGGACTAAAATTGTTTTTATCCTTCCGATCTTTTAAACTTTGCTTTGTGTGACCTCGCGTGTGTGGAATTTAAGGACTCTTAAATTGAAACGCTCTCCTTTCCCTGCTAAGCAGGTGGTGCTGGAGGCTGCTTCCCTTTGGAAGCCTAATGGAATGAGAGGTGTTACGTTAAAACCCATCCCCCTACTGTTTACATGCACTCTGCTTTGGTTCCTGGCAGTACGTCTGGCATAAGCGTGGTGACGCTAACCCCCTCCACTGCATTGTTAGAAATGTGACTAAGAAAGTAAATCTTGGAATTAAAACGTCTTTTTTGTAATATACAGGAAGAGTATTTCAAATAAATTTCTCAGAGGAATAGGGAAAACTGAGGAAGTTTCTGAGTCTTTTTCTGTTCATTAAAAATAAAAACTGCCTTTGAACATTCTAAATTTTTGGTAAGACTGACTTGGGTAAAGTTGATTTCATAGTTATTTGTAATGATATATGAAAATATTGTTGATATTTTGGGTTTCCTTAGGTGGCAAATATCTTTTAAGTAGGCTTGCACTTTTGCTGTACAAGAAACAGTACAATCAGAAGAGGGTGCTGCAGTTTGTAAATAAATATTGTACCCAAAAATAAACAATGTTTTTTTTCTCCAAAACATTAACAAAAATGCTTTTTGTTAGTGTCTTGAAGGTCAAACGGTTTAGCAAACTCCTGTCTTGTTCAGCTACTGTTGTACTAGTAGCTAAATAATAGACTAGTTTCTGAATTGTTATATTCACCCTTTGGCAGAATTCAACTCAGGATTGGAGAGAATGAAAGGAGAAATTGAGGACAGAAGATAGTTTTCTGCCTCTGGCTGATTCATCCATCTCACTCTCTCACATCTACAGCTAAGAAATGTCACTGCCGCACAATCAAAAAAAGACAGCCAGTAAACTGCTGTGAAATATGGGCTGCAGCGCACAGATACCCAGAGCTTCTTTGTGTTTTTAGAAATAAGGGAATGAAAAGTGGATGGCTTTAACGATTACAACCCTTGAAGATTCTGCTTAGCACCTTTACCGCAAAGCCACCAAAACATGCTGCAAAAAAACTAATTTTAGAATTTAAAAGCAGCATTCAATATGGAAATAAAAGTATGTATTTTATTCACATAAAAACCTTCAACACCCTATAAAACTAGATTTATGAATTTATGATTGACTGTGGCTTGTTACTGTTACCAGTTTTTTTTATGGATTTCATTATAATTTCACACAGGCGATAAATTATGCATTCATCTATCTAGTCAATTCTGAATGGAAATCAAGTCTTTTACATGTACACGTATCTGTTAGACTTGATGAAATAAAAACCTCATTTCCTCAGGCTGTTCTTACCCTGCTGCCTGTATGTGCTTGTGTGACCCGTTCTGGCTTTAAAGTGTTTTTTAACGCATTCACCCCCAGGGACATTCAGCATATGGGACAGGATTCCTTTCCCTTTGGGCACATCTTCAAAGCTCCAGATGGACTTTCCCAGATCTCTTCATGTACAGATGAAGCCAGACATGTTGTAAATGACTTTGTGCATTTAGCATCTGTCTGTTTAACATCAACGCGTGTAACATATTTACACGAAATTTTATTTAAAGTTCAATTTACTAAAACCATGTATGAGCCTATCAAATCTTAATTCTCAATTGGGTCTCATTAAGGGTGATAAGAGCAGCTAAATATCTTATCTTCAAAGACTACATCAACATTTTTTTAACATTAGCTAAAGATTTGACAATCGACTAGATTGTGCGAATACTATTTGAGGGTAATCCTTAATTAGACAGCTTAAAAAAACACAATTTTTTATGGTTTTGTGACACTGTGACCTATATTTAAGTATAATATTTTAAACAGCATTGTATAATTTTATACCACTTTAAACAGCATTTTTATTTTTTGTCTTAACTGAGAATTGGAATAAACTGAGAATTGGAAACTACTTTAGATAGTAGGACCTTATTTAATGCTCAGATCATACTGATTGATCCCATTGAATTTTTTAGGACTGGTTCTAAATTATAATAGAAGTTCCATTTCAGTCGTGTGTGCATCCCGTGCCATGTTTAACTATTCTCACGTCAAATACCTATTTAAATTATAGGAACATTATTGTGTTTTTTGTATTGATTCTTTCTCTTTCAAATGTTTGCACAACAATCGATGTACCTTATTCTCAAGGGAGCGATCGTGTATTTCCTAATCCAGTGACTGGGGAATTTCAGCACCACGCCTCTTTGGACAGCTCTTATATCCCAGACGACAATGCCTCGTTTTCGACAATTCCACAAGGAATGATCGTGTATCTGGAATACTCTTTAAAGACGTCTTCAAATTTTCTAAATTGTTTCATCTTTTTTTGTGAGGTCTAAAATAAGATCATATCTATGGCTGAGAGAAAACACTTTACCCAAGATGATGACCAAGGTTCCCTGCTTTCCAAACTTGGGACCGACAGCCCTAAACCGAGGGTGAAGTTCGGGGGCATGTTTTGTAATATCGAAGGAGCTTATGAGAATAAAACTCTGAATTTTGAGTCGTACAGCCCCAGCTCTGTCAGGAGAAACCCGAAAGGACGCGTCGATGATCAGAAAGACAATTTCAGCGATACTTCGAGTGTCAGCAACTTCTCCAGTGTGAGTCAAGCATCTCCGAATCAAGCACAGTCCAGCCCGTCCAGTGGTTCATCGGGTCAGACCATCGTTTACACTACCGGGCACAACCGTATGCACAACGGGAAAAGAGAGGTAATAATTGCTGCATTACCACTATTACCGGTCAAGTCTTAACAGGCATTTGACATGACATGTAGTGTAACATGCTACTTAAACTACTTTAAACAACCATTTTATATAACCATTCTTATATTATACAGATTTATGACCTCATGCAAAACTGTCATCAGCAGCAAAATTTTATCGTCGTGATCCTGAAATTTTGTTTAAAAATCCAATAAAGCAACTACACCTGTTTCTATTATTGATCATTACCAATTATTTTTATTCATATGCTAAAGTTATTTATTGTTTTTATATGAATGCTATTTGATTTATATTTGATAAAACACATGTTTATTATTTTTGTTATAAAAACCCTACGTTATTTTATATTTATTCATAAAAGTCCAAAACCTTAATTTCCTAGAAAAAAAACAAAATATGAAGAAACAAAGTAAAAGAAAAAAATAAGTGGCACAAATAAAGATTAGAATACAAAATTCAACTGCTTCACCATCCAATGTCATGAGAGAACCCGTTTAAGTTACCTCAAAGTTAATTAAGTAAATAACCTCTTAATTTCCTTAGAAAACCATATACCGATCCCAAATCAATGCATTGATCTGAAGTTCTAAGTAACACCAAGAACTTTTTATTATGAAAGAAAGAACCATATAAACGCCTTTGGAAGCCAATACAGTGAAGATCGATAAGATCGATTTTTTTCTACGAAGAACCATTAAAAACCTTTTATTTCAAAGAGCGTGGGCCAGCTAAGCTTCTGTCTGACTGTTCAGCCTCGCCCCTGTATGCAGGATGCTCTGTGAATACTAAACCAGCAGATGGTAAGCGGACAGAGAGGGTGGGGGTTCCAGAGGGCTTTTGTCTACTTTGACTATCGAACCCTGATAATAGTGAACTAAATTACACCACCGAATATTGACACCAGTCCTCACACAAATCCGTTTACTACGCCTTTATTCTGACCTGCGCACGGATCCGGTCATCTTGCGTTTTTTGCCTTCTCGGAAATCAAAGCTCTGCTCGAACCGGTGTCATGTCTTTCCAAGGCAAGAAGAATATCCCTCGTTTAACGGTAAGTAATGTTAACAGCAGTGATCACGCTGTTAAACCCGGGGCCATGGATGTTTTCTGGTTGCGGTAACGGAGAGATGATGGTTTTATTGTGCAGTCATGAGTGAGCCGCCGCCGGCAACAACCTGCTGTACTGAAAACGCCGGTAACACGATACGAGCTGCATTAAGGCGTTTAATGCATTTAAATGTAGCGTTTAAATGTGCATGCATACATGCATGTCATGCTTGCGAGGTTTTTGATTGGTGTTAAGTGTATTAATGTGTGCTGTGGCGGCGGCATTAGCTTTTATTCACACGCCCATTTTGTCTTTCGTTCATATTACTATCAGGTCACCTAGGTTCCGGTGGGTCTGGTTTATTAATAAACAACGACACTGACGTTTTTGGTTTATGTGTTAGCTATCGGCGTTGCATACTCATTTGCCCACTTTGGAAAACGTCAGATTCGCGAGCCAAGTCGGCCAAGCGTTTAAATGGGCTTTGCTGGCCTAGACGTCTGTCTGGGGGCCCTGCCCATGAGCCGAAGCTCCTGTCCGCTTTTTAGAAGCATGGATGCATCCATGTGCACTGCGGGAGCGAGAAAACCCGGAGAGGAGCGCTGTTAACACAGCCAAATTGAGTTCAGTTCTCTTCCGCGCAATTTGACGTCGGTCTGACCGCTACAGTTCTCTGCCTGAGTCTGACCCACATTTAAAGCACAATGCAACGAGTAACCTATCATCCGCGTGAATTTATGTAAAAAGTCTGTATTTCTTGATAAAATCCCGATGTGATTAACCTTTGATAACTACAAGCAATGCATAAAAGTCCACATTGTAATTCATCACCAAAAGTATCAATAGTAATGCCATGGATATTCAACTGTGTTCTACTGTAATATGAAGTGGTGATGTACACGGCATCCCAGACCTTCCTGTCTGCCTCATCTCTCCCCAAGCAATGTTGTGGCCCAGAATCAAAAAGGCTTGGCAGAGATTTTGGCTGTGCCATTGATGGTCTGCCTGTGGAAGTGTCACATTGCATTAGGTGAGGCTCTGTGGGTAACACACCATCCAGACACTGTGGCCCAG
>JAZGTJ010010941.1:0-17493 GCA_036877575.1 Botia almorhae
TTGCGTGTATTATGCAGTGTTGTTTGTACTTGAGCGAATGAGCACGTGTCTGTGTGTGGGTCTGACTGTGAGTTGAACACATCTGTGTCTGCTAATCCGGTGCGCAGGGTTTTAGTATCAAAACACGCAATTCTCTCTTCAGAGTATTTCACACTTTACGTAATCAGAAAATCACACTGATTAATGCAAAGTCTTATGTTTGTTGTTTTTTTTTCAGTTTGGTTGTTAATAATTGTACCCCTGCTCATTTGTTTAGCTTTCGATAACATTGCAAAAAGCTTTTTTGGATGTTGTATCATGCCATTGCACTATGGCTTCTTTTAGAGAATGTGGAAAATGTGTAAATACCACAATGCAAAATATTGCTAATTAGATGAATTGTATTTAGCTGTTGATGTCACACTGTTAAGATAATATAATTGTGGATTCACCTGCTCATGTGAGTCATCTGTACCTGTGCGATCTGAGTCATAATTGACAGAGGGCTCATCCACTAAATTGTTTCATTTTTTATTTCTCTCTTTTCACTTCCTCTCTGTCAGATACTCAGTTGAGGGTTTTCTTGATAAGAACAAGGATCCACTCTTCCAGGATTTCAAGTGACTTATGTATAACAGGTAGTGGCTTGGAGCTTTTCTTTTTATCGTACAAAGAGGCTGTTTGTTAACATTAACAAATTTACTGAAGCAACAGGTTTAACCACCACTCTATCTTAATAGGGGTCATAACATAACAAAACGCACTGCTGTAACAGCGGCCATAAGTAATTTTTATGATTAGAGGGCTGTTTTCATAGCATTATAAACTTTTATTTGAAAAGAATAAGAATGTGTATCATATAATCCCTTTCTTTTCTCTCACCAATATGTTCTTAATTCTTCTTACTGTTTTGCTGGTTGAAAGTCTCATCACATGCTAATAGCAATCACTAGGTAAAGTGGTCTAAATAAATTAAAATAAATACACAGGACCATAAAATGTTTTGGTCCAAATGCAATGATACAATGCCCTACTTGCCTGTCAAACTATGCATAGTTCATGTACTTAGGAGGAGGTTTGGCTTTGGAATGCGCTCAGAAGGGAGGGTGGGATTTTATGCTTTCAAAGGTAGCTTGCTTTCGCTAGCCTTTATTAAATTGCCAACCCTTACTTTTAATTTAGACATAACAATTATAAATGTCATTACATTAGATAACATATTATCATCTTTTTTAAAGAGCCATTTTATCAATTAAAATTAACTCAAGATCCCAGGTCACTTTAGTTTGAGTACACATTAGTTTCCCTCAAGTTCACACAGGTGACCTGCACATTCTGATTTTGCTGAGTAGGTAATGTTCCTAGTTCACTATCCTTTATTGGTCCTGGAACATTAATCATTTTAAAATGAAAGCCAATGCCTATTCTTAATCCCTTGTGTAAATGCTACTTGCTCAGATATTTTGTTATTACATTCTTTTACATATTACATTCATATAATATGTTTTTATGAATGATTTAATGCTCTTTCGGAATAGGTCAGGTAATCTCTCATGTATATATGTTGAAAATGTCATTTCTCTAATGGAGCCTGTGTATTTCATGAAGCTGTTAACAGCAAAGGAACACCTGCTAATCCCACACTAGTACAGGACCAGGGTCTACACATGTCATTTTTTCCTGTCCTGTGATATCTCTCCTCCACTCTGCTCTTCTCTCTTATCCTCTCCTCCTCTCTGCTTTTCTCTGTTCTCTTTTCTCCTCTCTTCTCCTCTGATACCTCTCCTCTGTTGTCTCTTCTTTGATAATTGTCCTCTGCTCTGGTCTGTTTTCCTGTCCTCTGACATCTCTTCTCTGCCATGCTCTCCTTTTCTCACTTCTCCTCTGATGTCTCTCTTTATCAGTCCTGTTATCTGTGTGTCCTTTCCTGTGCTCTTCTCTCCCTTAGGCTCCCCTTGCTTTCCTCTGCTCTGCTTTGCTCTCCTCTTTTGTTTTCTTCTATCCTTTTGTCTCCATTGACTTCTCTTCTCTGATGTCTCCTCAGCCTCCTGTCCTCTGACGTCTCTTCATCTTTCCTCTCCTCTGATGTCTTTCTGTTCTCTCTGTTACCCCTTCTCTGACATCTCTATTGCTCCTGTCCTCTCCTCTGACGCCTATCCTCTCCTTGTGCTATCCTCTGACATCTCTTTTGACACCTCTCCTTTTCTACCACAGTAAATGTGTGGGACATTTGGTACGATTATTTTTGGATGATCTGCTATATGCATGAAAGTCTCTAGCAGGCTGCACGTGTGTGTGTCCACGTGTGTTTGTGTGCAAAAATCGGACAGTAATCGGGACAGCTTCTGGTTTTATAGGTCACAGTAAAGGACTGCCTGCTCTCCCTCTGGTCCGGTGGGAACACCTGTACCTCATCTGATTGTTCACCCCATCCACCCTGTCATCACATGTTGTCTCTCTAAGGTTTCATGTAAAAGTGCACATGTAAAATTTCAACTTGCTGAAAGAAGCTGTGTGTAACATATGTAGTTATCTTGGTAAATAATTTTTGACCTAAATAAAACAAGTTAATTTAGATGTAATTTAGGGCCATCAGTTTTAATTACAAAGCTGGTTACTTTAAATAATTACAATTATTTTTTATATTAATATTTGCAAAAAAATTTCCCTATAATAAAATTATTTAAGACATTGTGACAGTATTATATCAGTAAATAGAATTTGGTATGGCGTTAATGTACATCAAAATATTGTACATTCACCATTACATACTGAACAATGAACACTATCTTTAATAGGCTTTAATTGTTCCAGTTATCCAGTCATCTCATTACATGATTAACCAACAGGTCATGCGGCGAGATTAAGTTCACACTTTTGTTGTTAATATGCCTTAAATGGGGTGAGATTTAGGCAGGATGTTGGCATAGTGATACTCAGTTATTGCTAAAACTGGCTTTCTTGTAGTACTAGTGCAGCAAAAAACTTAACAACTTTAGTAATAATGTGCATATATACTTTATTTTGCCATTATTAAATCTTTGTTATTAGCCACAAAGCTGGTTTCAATGGCAGCTGCAATTCAAAAAATGCACCTTTGAGGCCTTGATAAATGCTTGAATTTAGCAATTTCTGCAAATAAAATGAGTTGATGTTGGTCTCACAGGAGCCCTACTTTGTGTGCTGTATAAAGCCAAATGAGGTGAAGTCCCCCTTGCTCTTTTGGCGTATCTGGGTCTGCTGGAAACGTCCATGTGGGAATCCACAGGCTTGGCACAGGTTTTTACTGAAAATTATTGCGTATTGCACACATAAATGGCAGAAGCTGATTGACCTGCTGCTGTGCAATTTCTGAGAGATTTTTTTTTGTTTTCTCACAGTTCCATTGCTGGATATAATTGTACATTTATAGGTTATTTCTAAATACAAATCATTTTACGTCAACACACCAGTCAATGATAATAAAAGGGTCTGTATTATTGGTGAATAACTGTTCAGGTATAAGATGACTTGCGAATACACATGGCCCAATCACCTGATGAGCAGTGACCAGGAGACGGTGGAGTCTTGTGAACCAGCACTGCTTTGAGAACGATGTTGTGTGAGGACGATGTTGTGTAAGGCCACACCAAGCTGTTTGTGGGAACCCCTCAAACCCTCTTCACACTGGAGCAGAGGAGAGCGGCGCTCATTCCTATATTAGTGCTGTTCTTTCAGAAGGTGACAAACGCTTTGTTCTCCCTGTTTTCTCTCTCTGTTTGTCAGTTTCCTGGGGCGCTTTAGGTCTCTGTCTATCAGCATTGTTTATTGTTTCCCCTAAGTCAGGCACTGTATCTCTGCTGCTTCCTGTCTTTCTCTCCCTGTCTCTTATTTTCTCTGTCTCGATCATCTTCTCTTTTCATCTCCATGTTTTCTGCTCTCTCTTTCTCTTTAGCTGCCTCACGTATTCATTGAATGTGTTTTCAGATATGACATGACATCAGAATGGCATCCTAACACCTTACAACCTCAGTTTTACACACACCTTCCAGTTTGTGCTTACAACCTGAGTTTACAATACAAACTAATACAATTAATACAAAACAAACTGAGTTTTTAATCTTGCAGAGCATAAATCTAGATTTACACCCACATGAGCATTTTTATTTGTTTATAGGAATGTTTTCTCATTTTTCAAAGTAGACACATTTATTGCATGTTATAAATCTATATTTGTTTGTATTTGTTTGTTGGTACATATAAATATGGTTTTATATAGAATATATGCTTTGATTTAAATCTGCTTTGAAGTGTTATTATTTGTAGATATAGTTTAAATATAGGCACAGATGCAGAAATCTGCTAATTTTTTCTAGATTTTCCCACTCCTTCATCCTGTGTATAGACTGGATGGGATTTTGATAACAGTACTTGTAATAATGACTGTGATTGGTGGATTATTCTTGTGTTGCGTACATTATTTATCTGCAGTGCGAACTGCCCTGTTTTTAGTTCTGTCCCACTTAATGCTGCCAGACTTAAACCGCAGGACGACTCAGTCAAAGCTCAGTGCAGCAGAGCAGATGAGATTTTCCACCAGCTGCCGTGTCTTTGTCCACCTGACGCTCCTGCTGGAATGATAGAATCATCACGTGTGCTTTGAGGCTGAGGAAACGGTCTGCATTGACCCTTAAAAACTGCTTGTCTTGAACCAGGAGCTGGCCACATTCTTTTGTTCCTCTGAATCAGCTCTAAGAATCTTTTATTTATGACGACTGATGGTTGCATCCAAAGTGGTTAATTATGACAGGAAAGACACGGAATCAGTCTTCAATCTTGTAAGAATTTATGAACAGAGACTGTGTGCTGGGTTTGTTTTTGGGCAGGTTATATACATTAGGAGAGTCAAGACAATGGAAAGGTGGGCTGGTTCTAATTCTAATTCTCCCTCATTGTTTTGCTTGAACTCTCTATCTCTCGCTCGCTCTATCTCAGGTTTACCCTGGTTTAGTTGTTCTTCTTTTGTCACAGCCAAGCTCCAATCTTCCCTTTTTCTTTTGCCACCCTTGAAATTGCAAAAAAGTCATAATAACTCGTATGCAAACCTTAGCTGCCCCGCTGTCTGCTTTTACTTATAGTGTTGCATTTCCCATTAAGGATACATATAATAATCGCATTCCTTCGCAGTTTAGCATCTTCAATTTCTTGGCATAATTTTTGCCAAGCTTGGTGACAATCCCATACATTCCCTAGGAGGAGTGTTTAAAAATTCAGAGCCTGGAATTGGCTGAATTCCTGTTGGGCAGAGCTAATTAATATAATTTTGAAAGTTGTCTGGCTTGATGAGAATAATACACGTTCCAAGTTTGGTGACTGTAGGCAAAACTAAGCCCATCATTTTAGTCAAACAGGGACACTACAGAGCCCCTATGCACGCTTGTGTTTGTAAGCTTTTGCCCACGCTTAACAGCCGACAACTATGATGTGTGTGCCAAGTTTCATGCAATTTCAAGCATGTTTAGCACCTCAAATAAAACAATACGGCCCTTCACACGTTCAGTGCTTGGGGCCTAATGAGCCCTGCATTTGCGCTACAGTACATATATGCAGAATTATACTTTAGATTGTGCAGCATGTGACTGTTGATTTGATGATGGGCTGTTTTACTTGGGCCAGTAAGCAACCACATAGCAAACAACCAGAACACCCTTAAATGCTTGTCAATGACTTATGAACCACCCAGAACATCACAACACTCTAACATAATGTAATAAAGCTTTAAGCCCAGTAGAATAATGTCACGCCACATAAACTAAAACTTTTCCTTTAAAACATTTTATA
Source organism: Botia almorhae (assembly GCA_036877575.1). Classification (NCBI taxonomy): domain Eukaryota; kingdom Metazoa; phylum Chordata; class Actinopteri; order Cypriniformes; family Botiidae; genus Botia; species Botia almorhae. Next base: position 5,800 of record JAZGTJ010010941.1, read on the forward strand.
AATAGTTTTTGAAGGATACTTAGAAACTGTTTTTGCTGAAATCTGTTGAATTTATGTATTTATTTACTGTAGGTTGGGTCCTAGAAAGACCACATTTCTAAACAACATTTCAAAGTACAATGACTTATACGATGACAAGTACAATGAATTTACTTGCACATGTACTCTTGCACTCTCTGTACAGAAAAGAAATGTGTGTAGTTATTTTAATAAAGTCATCATTGTGGTATTTATAGTTGTTATAAGAATTTTAGTCTATCATCTCATATTCCTCTCTGACCCAAAATAAACCCCATACCTTTCTGTTCAGTCAACATTGTTCAGTTTTTTCCAACCTAACCCTGTCTTGTTGAGCATGAAAAGTGTTGACATTTAGAATTTTTGACATCAACCACAAGACTATTTTAACCCCTCAAAGCTGTATAACCCTTCGCCATTTGTCTGTTTGCCCCAATCTTTTGCTTATAATTTATTGTTATCACATGCAGCAAATGACTAATAGGTCAAATAACAGGCTAAATGCTTTTCTTTTGTTTTTCGGGTTTGCAACAGGTCGTAAGTTAGAGGTAACTGCAAGGCACAAGATCATGTGACTTTCCAGCACTCTGGTTTATGTTGATTTAGTGCTGTTGTAGCTACTGGACAAGCAAATATTGCCTGGTAAAAGTAGTTAACCTGCTCCAACCGTTAACTTTCATGTGAAGCTAGCTAAGAAATCTGATGAACACCAGCAAACCAACATTTAATACAGAACACATGCTTGCAACACAAGCTATGATGGTCTTTTGAGCAGGGTAAAAACAGCATTTGGATGTTTTGAAAAATCACTGTAAGGTAAACTGAGTCCTCAGTTTCTTTTGTCAGACTGTAATCGTGCATTTTTCACTTGATTGATTTTGTTACTGACGGCATTGGCTCAAGGACACCAAAGCGAAGAAAAAACATTCCTGAATGAAAGTCAAGAGCCCTGTGGCTCCATCTAATTCTCACTCCATGGGTGTGAAATTGTGATGTGGTGTGTTTTCTTTTGTTTAATAAGAGTCTTTGAGCTTGTGTTACAAACTGTGTGAGACTCATTGGGACTTTTGTGCTTCACAACGTTTGTTTTTAAAGCCCACAAGACGCACATCCAACAGCCGTCCCTGTCATCACAGTTTACATCGACTGTGGCAGATGAGCTTTCAAAGCCCTTTGAAGTTGTCAGATCATCCACATGAGTCAAAAGATTATTCATGAAGTGCAGTCGACAATCTGGTGTTGCAGATATGGTGCTGTCTGTTTGACGCATCGGCAGAGTGGGCTGCTGACGACTGTGTTGGTGTTGTTGAATCCGTCATGGTCTGATTTGAATTGGCACTATGGAAATGATAAAAACACAAGTGTGCATGTTTGTGATGTGAACTTTCAGTTTTGTATGTCATAAATGAACAAATATATCTCTCAACCACAGACGAAAGACTCGCTGCTGACGAGCTCCAACTTTGTCTAAATCATAAAGGAGCTGAAGGATAAGACCAGTACAGCCAGGTCCTCTTCTCATGCTCTGTCAAGATGGTAGGCTGCTGGGCCCCTTTTCATTTTTTTGCTAGTATGGCAAAAACTGCAATTTTGTTTTCCCAAGCTTCAAACTAGGAGAAATGTGATACAATGTAACAGTGTCAATGCAGTAAACAACTAATATGAACAAGTAAAGCATGTAATCAAATCCATTCTTGAGAAAATACATAACAGACAAGTGTTCAACATGATCTCTGTACCTACTCTAATTCGAAATAGTAAGTTTATAATAATAATGTTTTATAATTTAAATTCTTCCCAAGCTTCAAACTAGGAGAAATGTGATACAATGTAACAGTGTCAATGCAGTAAACAACTAATATGAACAAGAAAAACATGCAATCGAATCCATTCTTGAGCAAATACATAACAGACAAGTGTTCAACATGATCTCTGTACCTACCCTAATTTGAAATAGTAAGTTTATAATAATAATGTTTTATAATTTAAATGTTTTTTTTTTGCAGGAAATGTCCGTATGACTAAACTTATTTGTGTGGTTATGTCACATCCATTAAAAAGAAGACCCAGCTACTAAATCACCTGTGTGGGTGCTTAGGATGGTTTGTAGCTTGTTCTTACAGAAGTTGCTTGCAATTGCAAGTTTATTGTTTCAAACAGAGATGGCGATAGAAAAGCAAAAGTTACAGATTGCAGCTTTAATAAAAAAATTAAAAACTGTTTTAAAAAGTAGCATACACTTATTAACAAATAATTATTAGAATTAAAATATGAAAAATAGATTATAGTTCTCTCTCACACACTCACACAGTCTCACTCTCATGCCAAACTCTCAAAGTCTCAATCTCCTCATCCTCTCACATACACATGACCAGAGCCAACTTGGAGATCATAAGCACAGCACACTGAACAGTGTTCAGCGCTTCACTGCCTTAAGCAAAGAGCTTTAGCTGACTGTAGAATACACTATCATACCTCTGCAGCTACTCATGTGCTGGTCCAGTTTATCCTCCATTCCAGTGCCACTCAATCCACTTCCACTGGCTATAAACATGCTGCAGTGGTGCAGCATATACTGCATATAATGCAAAGGTTGTATATGAGGTTGCATATGAAAGCCCTGAATGCCATTATCACATACTACTGTAAAAGAGGTACATTGTTTTACCTTTTTTAACCTGTTTTCTTCTGATCTGTCATTTCTTCAGCTCAACTGGTTCAATAACATGAAGGACAGAGTGCTGCTCATCACAGACAAGCATGTTTATTGACTGAAACCCAAAAAAACCCAAAAAATGCAGAAACGAATATCACTTGATTCTGTAAGTGTTTTGTTATTTATGTGCAATTGCTGGCACATGCTTTAACATGCATGCACAAACACTGCAGCAATTAGCTGCTTAGACAGAATTGCAGCATTGGAAAGTGGACACAAATCTTGGTGTCCGTGTATTATCATTGTTTGGGTTTGTTTTTGTTATATGCAACCATGCAATGTGGGTCAGCACATCTGTCTGCTGCAGTCAATCTCTCTTTTGGACCTCATTGCCACCTGTAGCTTGTCCCTTATTTGTAGTGTATGGATTTGAGAACCTGGTCTGAGACCAGGTCAGGTCTTTCATTAGTGAGAACAAAAATTCCTCATATGACCAGCCACAACACAGTCTTTAATAAGGTCATTCACAAACTTCTGCCAGTGTCTGAGTGACCAGAACAGTGTGTGTATGTGACCTACATTCTGTCTAGGTTTGTGATGCAGGATGAGAAGGGGATTTGGTCACACATTGCAACACTGCAATGTGCTGTAACTCCCAACCCCCTCAACCAAGACCCCCCAATGACCCACAATCGCATACACACAGATCAAATTGGCAGTTTTATCCAACTGTATGTTCTACAGTATGTCTGTAGTGGAAACAGGATCAGATGTTCCAGGGACATTACATTGGCATTGTAATACCAAATCATCCCAATTATTCACACGTAATCTCGTTACAGTGATTGGAGAAGAAAATGTTAAATTGTGAAAAAAAGTAAATGTGAAAAATTATTTTGTATAGGGAAATGGTAATCTCTTATTCAGTGCTGTAACAAACTCCCAGCATTCCCTGCATGGCCGATGACCCTGCACCTCACTGCTCAGCATCAAAGTGCATAATCTGAACTTCCAGCCCTCTCAGGTCAAGCTGGACCATATTGGACAGATTTAGACAGTCCCAGACGGGTACATTGTTTTGTGACAGCCCAGCGCATTGTGGTTTTTCTCATTTAAAACACAGACTGATTGTGTCATCTGAACCAGAGCAGCAGACACAGGCAGGTCAGCCCAACACATGATGCTGTTCCTTTATGAATGTGTCCATGCATTTGGTGGTTTTCTTCATATATTCACTTAAAATTGTAGAAGAGCACTTATCCCAGTAAACTTTAAAAAGTTTAATTTTTTATTTTTTGCATTTGTGATTGCACGTCATTCCTAGGATGCATTGACTGTTCAAATGTGACGATAAATGTAGCTTTTGTAACATTCCAAAGAAAGTTCAGCAGATTTGCACAAAATTGGAATGCCTGTCATTTATAAAGCTTTATACATTCTCCCATCCCATACATTTTCATTTATTAAAAAATGGGTTCATTTGATAATGCTCTCAGCAGTGTTATACTCTCTGCTCTATTTAACACATTGTACCATATTTAATTAATTTTACAGAATTTTAAAGATTTTTATCAATGCAGGAAATGCTGCAGATTCCCTCTGGGTCTGTGGGTACACCAGGCTGTTTGTTTTGATCTTTCTGTGTGTTATTGCAGAATAGCGCAATATTTCCTGGCCCAGCCTCATTTCTCAAAATCTCAGACAGTAAGGTCAGCCGCATGTACTGCATGGCACAAAGCGATTAACCTGCACGTGTGCATACGCGCATATTTGTGTGTCCATCCAAGTGGCAGTAAAGAGGCTTAACAGGACATGAACACTCTCTACAGACAGAGTGGTGACGCACCTACTGCTGTTCATAACATTCATGTTTATTTAGCTTAGAAAAACTAATAGTATTAATAAACTATATGCACATGCATATACCTCCCTGCACAACAAAATCTTAGTTTCAGCAAGAAATTGCACACAGCAAGCAGTTTCATCGGGTCTTTAAATAGCATACACGCACATACACGCAAACAGCATCCTGTTTGTAATGTCAGAATCATAGCAGCCCACACAAACATTTTGCATACGCACATTTTACTGACGCACAACTTTGATTGGTCACAGTCATCTACTGATTGCAACAATCAAGTCATTCATTTATGATTATCTCCAGCATATTTCTCTAGGTTATGGAAGTGACTGCATTGCAATGGAGCTTTCTACTCTGAGATTGCAAAGGTATGCGTTGACCGAATGACAGTACAATTGCTGGTGTCAAAATAGATCTTTTGCACCCCAGAATGATACAGATGCTTTGGACACAAATGCTTTGACTTTGTGCACATTGTGTACCAGTGCATGCAATTCAACATGTTATATGCATTTATATGTGTTTCTTTAAATGCTCAACACTCTCAATCCAGCTTCCATTTTCACAGGTCATTGGTTTAGGCATAACAAGTGGTACTGACCAGATGGTGGCGCTACACACAGCTTCTCAAGATGACATTCTGGTCCACCTACAGAGAGGTAAGCTGAACTCAAACCAGGATGGTGTAGGGGAGCTGGTGGGCGCCTTCACAGATCACTTTACATGGTGAGACACAATGAGAGAAACCACAGGTCCATATTCACCATCACACAGATTTGATCATAAAAAGCATTTCTTCTTATTTACAAATGTGTATTATTCAATAGATTAATTAGTGAAGTTTGCTGTGGGAAGTTTCACTGTTTCTATTGCTCATGCTTTAAGTTTAAGCAAAACACTTAACTTAGCACTTAACTTGTAGCACCTAATTTTCAATTGATTGGATAGCTAAAAAACACCAGACTTAAGGAGTTTGAATTAAGAAATTTGTCCCCAAGGGGTCGGCAACATGCTGTTTTATAAGAAGCACACATGCTTATAAGGTACACAGTCTTCTACACAAACTGAAATCAATTGTTGATTTTAAAGACCTAAATGCATTCTAAAATATTTTTTATTCTATTACATGTTGCTGTTTGCTCAGAGGATTGCTTTGTTTTAAAACAAATACGCTCACACACAAACAAACACACACATGCGTTCATGTCGTACGGCACGCTCATTGATGCAGTGACATTCTCTCACATAACCTGTCCCAAGGGAGAAAATATTAAGGGCTGGGGAAGACAACAGTCTGGTTGTGTACACATTGCTTGTGAGTCTGTGTGTGTGTGTGTGTGTGTGTGCATATGGCAGGTGTGGGGTGTGTGTAAGTCAGTGGGTGTCTGCAGTCAGTGCTCCTGCACGTCTACTTCAAATCCATTGTGCCACCATCTGCGATTCAATGCACAGGGTCGTGCCCTTTTTACGACATCATCAAAAAGAGACGTCAGTGGGGTCTATTGAAGTGTGGAGGAAGGCAAAGTGGTGAGTGTGTGTGTGGGGGTGGGCAGGAAAACAGATGACAATGTGCACACGTGCTTTCGATCTACCCCCACTTGCCACAAGACCACAGCAAGGATTCAGCCTCCAGTGTGATATATAACTCAGGAACATATTAGACCTCAAAATCACATAACCAAAATGACCATGAACTGAACAAAACCAGTGAGTATATATATACACACACAAAGGAAACTAAAGAAGACACAGGTGAAGGTAATTAGAAACTAAGGAAAATGGTAAATGTAGTTAGCAATTAGTTTGCTCTCTGTGAGGTTCAATAATAATTTAATTTGGCTCTGGCTAATTTAATTTATGATTATTTATTATTATTTAATTAATATCAGAAATGAAAACCAGTAGAGGTGGTGTGCTGCAGTTACGCTGGTGGAATTATTACAGGAGTGAGGTATCCATTTATACGTCTTTGTGTTACGATTAATAGGACTAGATAAACATGCATGTCTCCCAGAATTGTACAGATCTCTATTCTAACCGACAAAGAATGGAGTATGAACATTTTACCAAGCTGTAAAATTTGTTTTGTAAAATTCCTAAAAACATACTGGCAATTTTAGTTGCCGGTAAACAATTTTAAGCACCCTAAATCAATACTGCAAAAACAGAGAACATGCTGCTGTTTTGTAAGAGTTTGGAGTAAATGCCAAAATTGGTGCATAAAATATTAATAGTAGAATATACTTTCTCTTACAATGAATCAACAAATAATATTTCTCTGTCTTTTTTTAAGTAGTGTGTACAATATACCAATTTCACATTTTTCCAGTGTAATCAAACCCCTCTTTTTATCTGAGATATTAATTACTTTACATTAATTGCATTCCACATTCTACGTTGCATGCATGTTGAGAGTACCTGTTCATCTAAAGTGTCTCTATAACCATTCAGCTTTCCATCCATCCCTGCTTTACTGTTTTTCCTTAAACTCCCTTTCCACTGGGTCATGCTACTTCACCAGACATTATGACTACGTCATGTGTGTTTGTGTGTGGAAAGGCCATGCCAGCCTGTAAGTGTGTGTTTAAACCTCTCTTTGGCCATCTGCTGGGACAGCTGGGTGTGTTTTGGTTTTGGGGATGGGTTGGCCTAAGGTTAAGATATTAGGAGCTTTATGAAGATTTGTTGAGACTGCAAGAGCTCCTGCAAAAAGACAGTAGGGATTGATAATAAGTTACTTTCTTGCACCCTGTTGAATTCTGTTGCTGAAATAGAAATCTATGTGCTGCTACTCAAAGTAATGACAAGAAATGATAGTATGCACTTATTGCAGCGCTGAAGGTCAGATCCTTCCAGAAATCTTTATTTACTTCTATCCAAGGTGTATATGACTTTCTTTATTCAGCTAAACACAGTCCGACTTATATTAAATAATGTCCTGGCGGTTCTCAGCTTTGTAATGGCATTGCATTGTTCCTGAGATTTTGCAGCTCCAAAAAGAGCATTCATCCATCCATTATAAAAGTAATCCATACTCCAGTGAGTTATTAAAGCCTTTTCAGAAAACAATGTATACACAAAATAAAAAAAAGTTTATTAATTGCCAGTTGTTGGTAGCTAACACAGTCAATTGCAATCACTTTAAAAACACAACTACTTGCCAATGTGTCTCAAATATGGCCTGACTAATATATCAGTCTATATTGGTCTGTCATCATTTAAAATCATTAAAATCTTTAGCTGATTTTCTCACTATATCCACATTTTTAGATGCATAACTGCACTATGATATATTAATTACCTACTTACACGTTTAAATAGCATTGTGTTCTTTAAAACACATTTTGTGTAATATGGTGTACAGTATTGTACATGTACAAGTATTGGAATGTATATTTGAATTTATAAACATATTGCTATATACTACTAAATACTACTATATATTACTATAACTTGTAGATATGTTCTTTAATATTTTTTCTCTTGCAGTCATAACACTGAGAGGTCTAAACAGGCAGTGCTGAAAGCTTAAAAGATTATCCCAGGTGTATTTTTAATCCAGTTCAAAATGTAGGGCAAATATTTGTCTTTGCATATGTGACTTTGAACCTTCATTAGACACATTTATGCAGTAGAGGAAAACATATTTAGCATTATTAAGTGTACCTTTGAACTTCCATTTTAAACAACGTCTGATTTCATTGAATATTTCACTATGTGGACAGTTGATTACATTTACATTTTTACATTTAGGCATTTGGCAGACGCTTTTATTCAAAGCGACTTACATTGCATTATACTATACATTGGTTTTTTTTGAGTATGTGCAATCCCTGGGATCGCCATGCTCTAACCACTGAGCCACAGGAAAGCTTACAGTTTACAGTTTACAGTTGATTTCAGTGGACCTGGGGTTTAATGTAGATATTTGCTACTAGATTAACTGCTTGTGTGAATGTGCTATGCTAAGATACATGTGTTCATGTGCCACTCTGGGGTTAACCAAGTTTGTTTGTGCTTGTGTCATCTGCAGACATTTTGAGAAGAATAATCAAATCTATTGTTGCCATGCGTGACATCATAACCCCAGTGTGTGTGTTTGTGTTGTCCGCTCTTAGGAAAGGAAGAGCTTGTTGCGTAATGCTCCATTAGTGTGATGCTGTGTATCAATAAGGGTATCTTCTTAGCTTGATGATTGATATTTAGTGTACTGAGGTTTATATAGGCCAGAAGTAATCTACATAATGAACTATATGATCATGTAACCATTACACATGGTTTTACTGCCTTCATTAAGTCTTTATGGGCACTAAGATTCATTGAATACTTCCAGAGCCTTAAGTTTAGCTAATAGATTTTAAAATCCATCAGTGTAGTACTACAGGTTAGCATAATAACAAAGGTTCCCTTTCAGTCAGTCACGTTCAACGTTACGTCAACAAACTGACGTATGGGGTCTCACTTGAGAGCCCTATCACCTTTGAATAGAAAAAAAACCCTGTTACCCCTGTTAACTCATATTTCCTGTCACCTGCACCCTGTTTGGTCCCAATTTTTCCCCCTTTATTTTACCCTTGTGTTTTCTGTCCTGCGTCAGTCCGTTATTCCAGATACGGAAGCGCTGAAGATCGGATCTAAGTATCTGCGAATCTAGTTGTCTAGCCTTACCTTGCTTCGTTTATTTTTCCCCAGGAGTGCCAGTCTATCGTCCCTGTCATTTGTCTCTGTGTCTCTGTCTATTTTTGTTCACTAGTAATCCCCGCTGATCTCGTGCCTGGCTCTGCTCTGTGCGGACTTTCTCTTCGTTGCGGCAGCCCTACCCGCTCTCACTTAGCTCGCACGCGCCCCCTCCTGAACTCAGCGGCTGCTCTTCTTCGCCGGCCCACCACCTCGCTTGCCCGTGGGCTCCGCCGAAGCTCGTTGACTATTGGCTGGCCATTGTCACTGCTCTGCAGACATATTGTCTGAATATTGTTTCTGTTTGAAATAAACTCTGAACTTTGGTTTTTCACCCGCAGTTGGGTCTTTGTCTCGTTCCTGACAGCACGGACTGACCAGAATAATGGATCCAGCGGGTGAGGAGCTTGTCAGATCGGCCATCGCTCACCAAGGAGCTCTTCTCGGCCAACAAGCCAGTCAGCTCTCGTCCACTGCTCAGGAGGTTGAGACCCTAACTGCCATGGCTGAATTTGGCGCCCGCTTCAGTGAGCTACAAGAGGTCATGTCATCAGTGACGTCAGGGGCCCCCCTTTCTCTCACTCAGCGCGAGCCTGAGCCGCATGCCAACAACCCACCTGTGTATGATGGAGATCCTAATTCTTGCCGGGCGTTCTTGTCTCAATGTTCGCTGGTGTTTGCACTACAACCATGTCGATATGCCACTGAACGTTTAAAGGTTGCTTACGTCATTACGCTGTTGATTGGCAAGGCTCGTGAGTGGGGGACTCGTGAATGGGATGCAGGTGCCTCGTTCTGCGCCGATTTTGAGGAGTTTCATGCGGAGATGTCAAGGCTTTTCGACCGCTCCATTAGAGGAGATGAAGCTGCCTTCAAGCTTGCACGACTTCCCTGGCGGAACCAGAGCCCATGCAATTGGGGCGGCTTTGTTTGACTGCCCAAGAGAAGCAGCAAAGGCTTGTTCAGCATCTTTGCCTCTACTGTGGGGGGTCGGGGCACTTTGCTCGATCTTGCCCTTTAAAAGCCAAGGCCCACTAGTTAACCGGGGAGACCTGGTGGCCGCTTCACCTCTCATCTCCCCTCCATCACGCACTCAATTCCCTGCCACTATCACCTATCAAGATTCCATCCACTTCTGGCAAGGCCCTGATTGATTCTGGTGCTGAAGCCAGCTTCCTGGACTGCAGCACAGCCAAGAGCTGGGGCATACATGCCATTCCCCTCTCCTCTCCAGTCACTGTCTGGGGTCTGTCTGGTCAGCCGGTAGCCACCATCACTCACACCACCCCTTGTGTAAGTCTTGTGGTCTCGGGCAATCACAGTGAGTCGGTTGTGCTGTTCCTCCTGGAGTCCCCTCTTGCAAGTCTTTTTCTGGGGCACCCTTGGTTGGCTCAGCACAGCCCTCACGTGGATTGGTCCCGCAACCAAATCAGTCAATCCTGCCTTGCATGCTGCATTGGTGCTGCCTCTCCCCCTGTGTCTGTGTCTACTGTTTTGCAGGTTGAGGCGGCTGATCTAACCGGGGTCCCGGGGGAGTACCATGATCTGCGGCCGTTCGATTGCTCCATCGACCTCCTCCCAGGCACTTCTCCGCCCAGGGGTCGTCTTTTTTCCCTGTCTAGTATGGACAATGGCTATGGACAAATACATTCAAGAATCCCTCAAGGCTGGTCTCATTCACCACTCTTCGTCCCCTGCTGGCGCTGGGTTCTTCTTTGTTAAGAAGAAGGATGACTCTCTGCATCCTTGTATAGATTACAGAGGTTTGAATGACATTACTGTTAAAAACCGGTACCCCTTGCCTTTAATGTCGTCTGCCTTTGAACTCTTGCAGGGAGCCAAGGTCTTCACTAAGTTAGACCTCCACAACACCTATCACCTTATCCGCATTCGTGAGGGCGATGAGTGGAAGACAGCTTTCAATACCCCCATGGGACACTATGAATACATGGTCCTTCCCTTTGGGCTCACTAACGCCCCTGCTGTCTTCCAGGGCATGGTCAATAGCGTGCTGGGGGACATGATTAACCAGTTTGTCTTTGTGTACCTCAGTGATATTCTTATCTTTTCCCCTTCCCTTCATGTACACACCCAGCATGTGCGCCAGGTCCTCCAAAGGCTGCTGGAGAACCAGCTATTTGTCAAGGCGGAGAAGAGTTCCACGCCAAGTCTGTCTCGTTCCTGGGTTTAATTGTTTCAGCTGGGGAGATTAAGCCAGATCCGGCCAAGGTCAAGGCTGTTGCGGAGTGGCCAGTTCCCGACACAATTCAATTCAATTCAATTCAACTTTATTTGTATAGCGCTTTTCACAAAAGGACATTGTTACAAAGCAGCTTTACATGTATGATAAATGTACACAGAACACAAAGACAGACAAATAGACAAACACACAGACAGACACACAGACAAAGAGAAACAGGTAGGAGAAACAAGTGCATGTTATATAATCAGTTAAGGGTTATGACTAGACAGTTTGAGTAGA
>JAZGTJ010010942.1:0-17493 GCA_036877575.1 Botia almorhae
CTCTTGTGCTCTAATTTTCACATGACCCTCATTCACACTTCCATGTATGCGCTCCCTCTCGTTCTCACTGTTTTAGTCTAAGCTCAGATGAGCCAAGATCGTGGTTAGCCAGACAGCTCACCGCACAGGAATGCACACATTACACAAGCGGGGAAACGGTTGCTTTTTCCACTTGGTTCTCAAAATCAACAGCCAATAAATATGTCTCTTGCCAAACTCAAATCAGATCGTTTGGGGTGAGGAGTTTTTTATTTTATTTTACATGTGCTGTCAATTTTATTGTCGGGAAATTGTCTTTTGTGTAATCCTTTCGTTTTGTTTATTTGAAGAAACGGTTCACCCCAAAAATGAACATTCTGTCATTATTTACTTTTCGTTTCGTTCTCATATATATGCTTTGTTCTTATATGATATCTTATATGGAGAATATATTAAGAATTTTTATAATAAAACACATTAACGAAGGGCTGTTAAGCTTTACAGAGGAATAGCAAACTTGTGCAAGTTTGTTCCAAAGTTATGCAATATCTTTGTGCAATGTAAAAGGCATAAATTAAACATTTTATTTACTTCTGTTCTTACCCTCCACTGCAGTTTGACAGCAGCTCTCAAACTGCACCAATCAAATGCACTATGTTTATAGTACAGGACAAACATCAGTTACTTTAGATGTCACTGGTTCTTAAGTGTCTTGTAAACACACGTCACACGTCACATGACATAATTTGCATTTTGGGGTGAACCATTCCTTTAATAACTGGAACAATCAGCAGTCCAATGGTCAAGCTGTAAGTATTAAATCATTTATTGGGTAGTGATCTACTTGGATAGTGGACAGAGGTCATCAAAAGTTGGAGAATTCTAAATTTCATTTCTAAAATTCTAAATTTTTATTCCTAATATATTGAATCTATTTAATCTTCATCTATTGAAACTAAACTTACAAAAAACGACTGATTCTGAACTTCAGCTGATAACACCACCCGCCAATCACATTGTAAGTTGGTTGCGTCCTTTATTTTCCTTTGATCAAAGTGAAATGTAATGGTAAATTGTATCCAGGACCTAAACCGCAATCAGAGAAACACTGCACAAAGAATACAACAATCTTAAATTTAGCCCTTACCTTCAACAAACAAATACTAATTTTGTGGTTATTTGCTGCCAATTACAAAATAGAACTCTAATTTTGGGGTGAACTGTCCCTTTAAGAAAATCATAGCTGCTGGTGAGAACTGAATGTCGTCATTGTGGCAGTAAAAGAAGAGAGTGAGTTATTGATGGATGATATAACCAAGGGAAGGGTATGAACAGAAGAACTGAACCCTGGGGAAGCACCTCGCTGGTAAATTTATGATTCAATCCAAACCCCACCAGAGCCGTTTGACATCATTACCAAACACTGGACACAGTGAGAACATTACAGCATCTTGTGATTTGACCATCTTACTCTGAATTTTAGGCTTGACATATCAGCCAGCAAAACAAAGTGCTTCTTTATTTACCATCAGCGGACAGCTGCCATTGCATAATACAGTTAACAAGCAGGAACATCTGAAAACAATTGGCTGCAATGACCCATCCCAGCTACACAGGAAATACAGAGACCACTGATGAGGGCAAGGCCATGATAAAATAATAGACAGACGACAAATAAATGATAGCAAAATTCATTCTTGAGTGAACTGGTTAGCTCTATGAGGGTTGATCACACACACACGCGCGCTAAGACGGAACACATTCACATTGCCTATAGATCTGCTATGTGTGCTGGGATACGCCATGTGGCTATTTATAATGGTAATTGCGTAAAACATTAATTTGAGTTTTAAACAGCTCGCTAATGGTCCACTGTCTACACATACAGACTTGAGTAATGAGACGGTATTAAAACCTAAAGCAACTAGTAGGTCAAAGTCAGTCTGATCTATTACTACCTGTCTTTAGAACTTTACATGGTCCACAAATTACAAATTACATTCGTCACCCTATTAATTTACGAAGTCTATGTAAATTTGTTCCATCTACATCTATTCATAAATTTTTATGGCCTTTAAATTGATGATGGTTAAATAAAATATTTGAATTTAACTAAAATATTTACCACAGAAGCAGTCACAGCGCAGCACCTCTAGTTCCTGCCAAACACTGTGACGCAATCACGCAATCCAACGCTACCGATAAGAGAGTCAGGAGGGTAACTGTAGAAAACAGTTCATCGGGAGACCAAAGACCTTATTCCACATTAATCTTTAAAATTCATATAGGATGACAAACACTTCCAAGACGATATCAGGTGAGACGCACGCACTGCTACAGCTGGCAATGTTTATTCGGTGAGAATGCTTCGAAAAATGACAATGACAAGACCAAGGTATGTTGTTCAAAGACTTTATTTTCGTCTCAAAAGTACACTAATGTCCAAAAGAGTTAAAAAATCCACACAGTACTGAGTACAGACAAAACGTTTCCTCAGAATTCTGTAGGTTTGTGTTGACTGTAGTCATGAATAAAGAGGAATTCAGTACAATACACCTCCCGCCGAAGATTACGTTCCTCCATACCAGTCAAATGGCTTCATGCCACGCTTTTAGGGGGGGTCAAACATGCCCTCCATTAAAAAAAAACACACTACAACAAAATAACTCACTACAAGAAACTACAGAAAACCTACAAAATGACAAAAAATGACTATTGGCACAGAAGTAGATCTTTCAGGTAGGCTCATCCTGCAGGACAAATGCTGGCCAATGAATACGTTTCATGAGATGTACTTTTAGAGACGTACCCAGTGTTAAGAGCGCAGCTAATTCAATTAAACGCTTCCTTATTGAAACGCATGACAAAGTGTGACCATTACGTCAAGCAAATCTCAACAGGGACCACTATGTTACTCACCCCACGTACACAGAGCACTCCGCACGGTTAGACCGTGTGAGCACAGGAGAGATTTGTCCCAGGAGAGGGTACGCATGTAAACAATGTTCTGCGCGCTTGCAAATTTACCAAAGCAAATAAACAGGCATTTCGCACCATCTGTTGCTTGCAGGATGAGCTATGGTCTAAGAAAAGCAATGGCATGCTGAAGCAGACATGTAGCAGTTACGATACAACCGTGTTGGAATGGCTCACAGGATGGAGGTCGTAGAGTCAATGCATCAAATGCACAGGCATCCGACGCAGGGCAGCAGAGTGTTTGGGGCTGGTTTACATACAGAATGTGGGGTACTAAGTAGATAAGTCCATCCTTTGATGCTTTCGATATCACTGAGGGTAACACAGGAATACACTGATGATAGTGAACCATTCCAAAGAATAAATAGAACGCAACAAGTCTTGTGTTGTCATAGTTGTCCACATGGAAAAGAAATTAATCAGGCCAAAGCAAGAACTGTAAAAAAACAATGGTTAAATTAAACAATGTTAAACAATGTTCTGAAACAATTGATGTTAGTAAGATGGCCGAGACACAAGAACACATACCACTTATGGCCTCCTGAGCAAAGTACTTCACATCCGTATCTTGGTCTGTGGCTAGTTTCTCCAGTACTGGTTTGACCTCTGCCTGCAAAGCACTGTGGATGCAACATCATTGTTACTGTTGGTGTATCTGCTAACTGCACGCCATCAAACCAATTTGAAATGACAATGTTTCTTCAAACAAACCTGCTGTCCAGAACAGGTCCAATTTTCTGCAGGCACTTGGCCACGTTGAAGCGCACATTGGCCACCTGGTCATTGGACATCTTGAGGACTACAGGCAACATGTGCTTGGTGGTGATCTCCTGTCCACATGCTTCTGATAGAACCTGACATAGACAAACACAGTGAAAAATCAGTTGCTTACATATTCCAATACAAGCTGCTGTTGGTTAGAAGACACCAGGAGACATTATTAAACAGAAGACACCACTAGGGTTTCCTGACTTACATTGATGCAGAAGATAGTGGTCATCCTGTGCAGGTAGTTGGGATCATTGGCCATGCCGAGCACTTTGGGAATGATGGTGTTCTGAGCCCATTCTGCTCCGAACTTCTCCACCAGCTTCATGAGGTTGCAGGTGGCAGCTTCTCGGATGGCATACACTGCAAACAAGGCCGTGACAACCATTACCTCATCCTGCTTACATGACACAGCAGGCCAGCAGCACTTGCATGCTTGAAACCACAAATATTTTCAATCCATGCCGGTAGACACAGTTCAAAAGGTCGATTCAGAGGCAAGTTATGGCATTTCCTCATAACATTTATGAATCATGCACAATAGCAAGGAACATGTATTAAGAAGGTAACCAGGGAAAATTTCATTTTATTTTGACCTTTAATCAACATTGTGCCTTTAAGGGGTGATTACAGAGGGAACATATAACCTTTTCCACAGTATCTACTAGAGCTTCACCATATAACTTGGTTTTTGTTAATCAATTAAAAGTGACTGAACGTGAATGACTTGCGCTCTAGTATTTATTTTGCCTGGTTGCAGCTGGATCATTTGCTCAAACAGACTGCTGCCGAACATGCTGGCAGGATTGCCTGCTGTTAATCAACATTGTTTTGGTGTTTGGCGTAGCCACTACAGATCACATTCCACCTGACTTCACAATAACTGGAACAGAGATCACAATCGAAACTATTTAACTTTCATTCCGAGAAGAGCACACATCTACAAACGTCGTGTGAAATTGTGCATCGCAGATCTGCCAAACATTAGACCCTTTTCAAATCAGCTAATGACAATCCCTTCAACTGGCTTACAGCCCTACAGTCCAATCAGGATAAAGAAAAATAATACATCAGAAAGTATGATGAGCACCTTCAATATACAGATCAAGGTTTAAAAGGGGATTAAAGCACACACACACACACACAGTGTATGTTTTGCAGATGGGTGTATTTTTCAGAAAGACAGATTCACATTCATGTAGCGCCACTCCGGCTCTGAGCTCTTATGTAAGCGGGCAGCGCAGGATATACGAGAACATTCCAGTGATGTAACCCATCTGGGCTCTTTGTCTGCAACTGTGTCAGAGTTTAATTGTGTGTCTGTGTTGTGCTGCTCGCTGAAAATCACCATGCAAAACACTTCAACATCTGGATCTCCTCAACCCAGGTTCAGAGTGACATCAGAAACGATCTGACAACCATTACGGCGAAGCTTCACAAAGAGGCCCGCCAATCTGAAACATTTATTACCACTGACATGCAAATCAAAGCAACGTTAGCAGATGGTTTAAAAGCCTGATCTATTTTAAACAGCGGCAGCTGAACAAGGCTGGAAATGTGTTGATATGACATTGACTGCTAACCTGGTACAAAACGTGTAATGGTGTAACAGGCTGCAGCACATTGAGAGTTAGGATCAACTTATTTGTTATAAAGATGATCTCAGAGATGGTTTTAACATGGTGTGCTTTAGTTTAGTGTACTAACAAGTACTGTCCAACGAGTGCTGTCTTCAGGTTGAGACTATAAATTCATCTCTTAAAGCACCTACCGACCTTAATACACTGGTTGTTTAACCAATTTACAATGTTTTTGAACAAAAAGAACAAATCCTGTGCAAACGCCCTCAAAAGAAACACATCTGAGCGCTGTGTGGAAAAAAGGAGTCACTCACAAAACTATCATTATAGTCAATTTGGAAAAATACATGGTTTTGCACATCTTTAATGAATGTGTGTGAAAAGCCAGACTAAGGGCACTGACCTACATTATGATCGAGGTCAAAACTGATACTTTAGTGAAACTGAGACACACACGAGTCTGAAAAAGAGAGAACGAGGAGAAGAGCAAGAGGGAGAGAGAGAATCTTATCAGACTCTCGTAATTGGCAGAGAGAGCAGAACAGGAAGTGCAGAAAGGCACGTCTCCCCATTTCACTTTTTCCTTATGGGGAAAGAATAGGAAGCTGGAGGTTACTACTAAACAGCTTTTGGCTGTGCTCTCGTCAGTGTAGACTCTTCATCTGATAGAACCAACACTGTTTAAAAGTTTTGCTCGATTGCTGTCATTACCTCAAGAGTATTTCATGTCTATAAATGGAAAAAGACCTACCGTGATCAATGAGCCACGCCATGCATAGGGAATTTAACTTCTCGTCGAAAAACTCCACACCCTGAGAACAAAGTTTGAGCTATAGTTACATTCAACCAATAATTACAATAATGTACTTTTTATATACACTTATTGTCCTATGTAAATCTGTAGCCATTTAGTTTTATGGTAGGGAAAAGAACAGTATGTCTGCACATTCTGCCAAATATCTCTTTTTGTGCTCCACAGAAACAACATTATGCAGGTTACAAATGACGAGTTCAGCCCTGATGCAAGAGTTCAATCGCTATGCAGATGTAAAAGTGGAGCAAAGACTCACCAGCTGGCCTGCCAGCAGGGGCATGTACTCAATGATGGCCAGTCGAACCCTCCACTTGGTATCCTCGGCCAGCTCCACTATAGCCGGCAGCAGAGACTGAGAGAGCTGCCGGATCCCAATCACCTCATTCACACAGTCCAGGTTGGAGATGATATTTAGACGCACCTCAGGACACTGTGAGAAGATGAGAAGAATTCTTAAGCATTCTTCTTAGATGTTAAAATACAGTCTCACATTAGTACTTTCCTCAGTTTAATATGCTTAGTTTCATAATCCATTTTCAATAAATCATCACTAAGGATTTTCAATTGTGATTTCCTATTGACTTACTTTCCTTATAATCTCTAGTAAGTATAGGAGTAAAAGCCATATGTAACCTTTTAGATTTCCCATAAAACGCTCATGTGACATTGTTGCAGTGCGCACACGCGTGTTGCCAAATGTTTGATGATTGCTTGAGCAAGTGCACTTTGGTGATGACTGACTAAAATCCAAACAACAAGTTTTTAAGTCAAACAGAGCTGGGCAGATAAGCAGCCAATGGAAAAGAACCCAGAATCCAGCTTTCAACATTCTCAAATTGTGTGTTTGACATTCAAGGGGAGACCAATAAAACAGAAGAAAACACAAACACAGGACGCTGGCGCTTGGACGGCTTTCGGTTTTGGCACACTGTCCCTCTGAAAGCTGAGGCCAAAGTTCAACTTCATTTAAAAACAGACTAAGAGTTTATTGCTACGATCTGAAAGCTAATATGTCTTGCAGGCGAGTCATCGAGAGGGGCCCATCTGAAGGAACATTAATCAGAGACTTTAAAAGAGAAAATTGCTGTGTTCCAAAAACCTAATGGAGCTGCTTACCCAAGCAGCATTTTAAAGCACCCTAGACGGACTCCCAATGCCAAGGCTGCTACAAAAGGTAAGCCTCATAAGATACCTTCTTTTAACCTAACTCTGAAGGCGGCATTATGTGTATTCTCTACAGAGGTGGCAATCCCACAATCCACTGCTTCAAGCTCAAAAATACCAAAAATTGATTGATACATTTTATTCAATTATAAAACAGTTTAGAGTTAAAAATTGATTATTTTACTCAATATTTGTGTGCTGTGTATTATTAGGCTTGGAATATAATGTTGTTCGCCTAACAACCTGTTAATCTCTATTGAAATCAAATGGTAAGTGAGTCTTCTCTGCAGACCGTTATTTGCGTGACGAGCAGAGTTGCCAGTTGCCGCCCTATATAGACAGCATTCCAATACTTATGAGGTTCGATGATGGTTAGGAATGCTGCATTAGAAGGATAGTATGTAGGCCAACAACAGCCCACCTCTAACAACTTTGCACATAGCCCTTACACCTGGTTCAAGGTGACCCATCAAAACCTGTACCTTGAACAGCTGCACTAAAATACAGCCTTACAGATGTCCTATCAAAAGAAGCTGTGACCACAGGGGAGAGAAAGGCAGAGAGACACTCGGACAGAGATGGCCAGACAGGTTACCTCGTCCTTCAGTTGGGCTAGGAAAAGAGGCAGCAAATGTTCTATGGTGTTGTCCTTGCCCAATATGGTGGAGAGACCCATGATGACAGAAGCCAGGGCAGATTTCACATGCTGGTTAGTGTCAGACACCAGTTCCTGTAATGAGAAGAGCAGACAACCTAAGGACTTTAAAATCAAGCTATTCCCCAACAAGTAGCTCTAATCAGAGGGAAGGTGATTAATGGAGTCTTTGAAGAAAAAACTGGGAGGTGACATCCATTTCAGCTTTGAGATCTGGACATTTATTTGCTCGTTAAAAGTTCTTAGAGGGTCCTACAGCCTGCGATCTAACATTTCAGCCAAAAGTTTGTATGTACAGGCTAACTGCCGATCACATCTGCTGACGAAGCAAGCAGACAACTGTTTGTATCTGGGAGGCGTGATCTGCTTACATAAGCTCATTAACAGATATCAAACATCAGGTCATGGGACTCTCAGGCCAAACAAGAGCAAAGAACGCCTTGTGAAGCTCAAACAGACACACCAAAGCATCTTCCACTGTTTTTTTCCCTGTCGTCTGGCATGTAAAAACAGGCCTGTTATGAAGAGCTGTCCAGTGGAGGTAGGATTTATAAGAGTCTTATAAATTCAAAAGCTGAGGACCAAACATTTCATTGTACCATATGTGAAAAAGTGATGTCCACATATGGTTTGCAGATTTAGCGCTCTTTAAAAACCGGTTTTTGTGCTTTCTAGCAAGACTTTACCGTGGTAACCAGTTTAACCAAAATATCAGTTAATGTTATGTTAGTACTCTGAAAGAATAAATTAATGTAAGATTTTCTTTAAACAATATATGAATTACCATTTTCTATTACATTAGTCACTTCTATTTTTGAAAACAGTTTTGGCTAATAGGATAGAATGACTGCAATATGTATGGCATTTTAGTGGAAACCACCATGGTTATTGGTCTACTGGTAAAGAATTACAACCATAAGGCAAGCAATATAGGTAATAATAACTATTTAACTTCACACAGTAAAAAAACAGACTTAACACACCTGAGAGTTTCTTAAGTGATGGCTCACTTAAGAGATTTTTGTCCTAAATAATAATTTTAACCCATTTAAATCAACCAGCCTTTCCAGTGTTAATGTGAAGGTAAACTCAAGCAGTATCCAGCACAACTGATTCGAGAAATGGTGTCTGTCTGAAAGGTTCAGGAATTAAATGCCATTTTCACTCTGCTCTTCAGTAGCATTTTAAGACGTGTCATATGCGCACTACAGCATGAAATCAAAAGCAAATACCTCATTTCAGCCTCATGCTGCAGTGACTAAACCTAAGAATCCACAGCTACTAATCCCACAGACAGAAAAACCAACAGTGACCCCTGCTGCCCATGTCCTCCACAGAGAATCACAACAGTCAGAAAATCAATCGAAAATGACACGAAAACATGAGTTCATTTACCTGTGAATGAAGTCCCAAATAAATACTCCAGGTAAACACAGATCATCTTTATAGAGGGGGTCATAATCCTCAACCCCTGTATATGAATACCGGTTGTGTATACAGCCGGTTGTATTCCAATATCATTTTAATTAAGTGTGACCATCACTGTGCATGTATGAAATGTATGCAACAATTATTTCATCATAACGAAAAGGATGCCACTTGTTTATAATTAAAAAAAAAAGTGTAAACACTCCTAAAAAAACGGAACAACAAACAGACTCCTAGCAGGAGCCTTGCAGAGATCACCTGGACACCTGCCCAGATATGATATCACATTATAACAACAACAAGCCTAAGTTTTCCCATCCTGAGAATTTGGCTGCCACCCTGTAGCAGAACTGTTCAGACACATGCCGGTTCATAAACAAGTGGGCGATATTAAAACGGGTGTACCTTGACACATGGCAGAATGTGAGTCATGATGATGGTCTCTCTGCTGTCTTCGGGCAAATTCTCGCAGAAAACTGGAGAGATAAACAGGACAGAAGATAAGTGTTGCTGCCGTTGTATGACTGCCAGCTTCCTGAAGCCCTGACGTCTCAATGAAAATAAAGGCAAACCTCACCTTTCACCTTATTGGCCGAGGCGGCTCTGACTTCTGCTTCGCAGTCTTTCAGCAAGTTCTGGAACGCCGGCACCAGATCATTCTTGGTGATCTCCGGGCCAACGGCTTTTTGCAACTTTGTGCAAATAGAAAAACAGACAGAGTTAAGACTCTGTCTTACTCTCGTAGGGACAATGTGGACGGCAGCCAAGTACTTAAAAAGAACCCACTTCTGAGAACTTGTCGGCCACCATGTAGCGCACCCTCCAGGATTTGTCCTCCGCAGCCTGACGCAGAGTTGGCATAACCAGAGTCTCCAGATCCTCCTGGGGCAGCAGGGTGGCAATGCTAACACCCGCCTCAACCGCCAACAGCCGCACGGAGTCCTGCAGAGTAAGGTTAATACATTTGTAGCTACCAATAAACAGCACTGATGTATGGTGTTGCTTGGGAACGCATGCGACGGTCTACCTGCTCATCAGATGCTAGTGCTGTGAAGAGTGAATTGATGTCACTCTTAACGTAATCCAGCTCCAGAACCTTCGCAAACTCGCCAAGCTTCGAGGCTGCGGCACGGCGCACCATCGGGGTGTCATCTGAGCAGAGAGTGCGGAAGTGCCTGCCGAGACAATACACAAAAATTACTATTGACATCAACCATCAAGGTCAGGGGTCTACAACTGCAGGTCTGTGACAGTTGCAGGTGGTTTGATCCCCCTGGGAAATATCATTTGATCTCCAGCAAATTATTGGGAGAGGGAGAAAAAAAAAATACATTAAACCAAAAACCAACATTAAGCTGGTTTCAACCAAACATTATAGCATTATAATACGTCCCTTAACATTATAATGTATACACCAAAATGAATACCCAATACATCATTATGTATATCATAAATAATCCTTTTAATAGAATCATGATGTAAACAATATGTAAACAAAGTTTTAAATAACTCAGATCAGCCTTCCCTGTCACATGACCCCTTGGTAAAGATCCTGTTACATATTAAGTGATTTCAAAAACTAAAGTAAAAAAATTCAACTTACTGGCGTATTTCTGCTTTAACAGTGCTGGATACACGTGGGTAGCAGACGCTAAACAGACCGCAGGCAGATGTTCTGGAGGTGAACCAATCCCCGCTGGCCAGACGCTTCACCAGTGGWACRAAGTGCACCTCCAGGTCTACAGGGGAATGTTCCTGAGAGATCTTACGCAGAGACTCCACCGCTTTGTCCCGCACAACCGTTTCCTCCACAGTGGCCAAACTCTCCAGAGGAGGCTGATGGAAATACAGAAGAAGATTAAAACCTGCAGAAATACCCATCTCCTAATCAGCCAAGTCTAAGATCTATTACATGCTCTAATTTACCACTTACCAACAGGCAGTGCACAAACTCTGGGCCTCCAACCAATAGGGTGAAACTCCCGAGCTGCTCAGCCAATGCAAGAAGAACTTCATCTTCGTCATAAATGGTATCTACAGATGCAGGGAAGTGATTTCAATATTGCTAAATTGCAATGCTTATAAATAGCGCTTTGAAAAATCGAAACAAAGGGTCTATGAAACGTAGTATGAGTGTAACAATTAAAAAGGGGGCTGAATTTAAAAGCTTTTTGTTAAGCTTTTTTTAAAACAATCATATTTAATTCATTAATGTTGATTCCCCACCTGCACTCAAATCTAATGTAATAATTAGTCTACTATAGTCTATTCTAAAAACCCAAGCAATATATCGAAAGTTATTTATGAACCCCATGTAAACAGTATATCGGTCAGCTTGTATCAAAACAATCAAACTAAACTAAACTAAACAAAAAAAAACAAGCGGATTCAATGCATCATGGATAAAAATTTCAGATTAAGATGAGAAAACGTTGGTGAGGTGACGTCTTACCGGTAAGGAAGGGCAGTAGTTCAGTTCGTGTTCTCTCCACACCGAGAGCCAGAGCAATCGTGGACAACTTCTTAATACTGTTCAAACGCAACTGAGAACGTACAAATACACAAACGGACTATTATTTGTGTTTACTATTCATTTTCATTATCCAAAACAGTCTGTTGTCTACGATGATGTCTAGTTGGGCTCCTTATTGGGTTTTGACACACAATCACAGTTGCCGTAGCCACAGCCGTTTTGGTTTTATTATAGCCGGATGCGATATCCAACAGGGCACTTGGGCTATGTATTAGGAATATCTCTCTGTTAGGAATATCAGATCTGTTTCTGGAAACAACTACCGCAAAATTTCTTTCGTAATTCAGTCTATTGCGAACAAACCCTGGTTAGCTGCTAACCGAATCCGGATAACTGCAGTATAAGCATTTTTAAATCATACTTTTTGCTCTTAAATCAAACACGGCCTCTTTTACACTGACGTTTACCTGGACGTCTTCATTTCTCAGTTCGTCGATCAGAACAGCGATGGGATAAAGTGAATCGTCTCCTTCCGATCCTGCCATTTTAGACCTGGATGATTACAGCAGAGAAGATACTCGGGTGCTGCCCTATTTCCGCTGTAAGGGAGACAGCGCTCACGCTGACTGATGGGAAAACACCCGACAAAATAACAGTCCTTCAGTACTCAGTCATGTTTGGGAGTGGACATTATTTTATTTATTTTTAGTTTATTTTGTGCTTGAAAATGACAGTACATTTTTCTGACTTAATTTTCTTCCCTTATTTATTTTCTTATTTTTGTGTTTTGTTGTTAACCGTGCCTCACCTGGAAAATGCAATTTTGTATTTCACTTTTATATTACATTTCAGCTAAAATACAAATAATAATAAAAAAATCAATGAACATTTTAAAATGATCAAAACCAGACAAATTAAAACTAAAAAAGTAAGGCTGAAATAATAATAAATATTTTAAATTTCTGTTTTTGTTCGGTATATGACCCTAAAGAGCTTGCAGAGGAGGGCTGCCAGCTGTTAATAATCAAGTAGCTGGAGGTCCTGCTGAATGACGTCAAACATTCCGCTCTCACATCAGGCTGTCTGATCCAGCCCTGCTTCATATCCACTGTGCGCTCCTCTCTCATGCTTTCCGCTCTGAGCTTATTAATGTTAGAGCTTGTCTCCTGTACACTCCCCATCGAAGGTCCAGGATCCTCTGAGTGTGCAGCTGTGTGCAGACCACCTTTGGCCTTTGTTGTTTGGTGCTTTTATGTGCCGCACAGTTTTCAGAAACCACTGGGATAGAGTCAGTCAGCACACCCTTCATTGTCATCCATTCACTGTTATCTAAACATAATCAAGCTGCATGTAGGCTGCAGGCTAAAGAGATAGATAGATGGATATATGGATAGACTAGAAATACACTTATATATGGTTTACTTATGATTTGTATGTTTTTTATGTTTTCCACATTTGTATCTTTCTCTGAGTTTATAAAGATACATCAATGTCTTCGGCTACTTTTGCATAAATTACTTCATCATGTCTGATTGGATGTTGTGCTCGCACTGTTGCTTAAATATTATAGTCATTACCTGGAAAAGAACATTTGTTCTTCGAATGAATGTTCTTTGCTGTTTTATTCCCCAATGTATTCCTCCAAAAATACATGAACGAACCCTGACATGCAATTTAATGCAATTTTACAATTCAATTTTCCACAACTATGATTACTTTTGATGTATATACAGGTACCACATGCATAGGCCACTGATGAGCTTGGAAATGATAGACATGAAATAAGATTGTTACAATCACAGAAGTATCATGTTTTTGCTCATTTTGACAAACTGACAAAACATGGTAATGAATTGCTAATGAGCCAAACCTCGTAGGTATTATGCCAGCAGTTGATCGAATGATGGCTCATCCAATGGTAATACCACACAGACCTACCTTAACTACCAACATCACAAGCCCAACTTCTGAACCACAGACCACCAACTTAGAATTAATGACTCATAAGATGTGGGTGAGGATAGGATATGATTAGACTAAATGGTGTTGGGGGTGACCAATCAAACAGCACATGGCTGTCAGAGTCAGTCTTACAGATCAGTGCTGTACATCACTGGTGCATAATAATGATCTTGGTGAGTCATTGTTTTTTAAATAGCCAGTGCAGTAATGAGCTAGTAGACAGACAGGGGAAGGAAAAACAAAGCCTGTCCAAAAGCAGTCCAGTTGCTAATGGTTCATGGTCACATATGCCTGGCATAACATGGGCAGTTTGTGAATAAGATGCGATCCGATCATTTGGACTTATTTTTGGAGGAATCATGTAATACATTTTTATTGTCTTGATCCCAGTAGAATATATTGTTAAAAAATTGTTGTTACAGAATGATAAATTATTTATTTTATTGTTTTATTTTAAGCATAAATCTACCACACATTCAATGAGGCTTATGTTTTACACAAGAAACAAAGTGGCCAATGGGTGAAGAACAACTTTAATCAATTTAAACGGATCGTTTCATATATTTTTACAAGACAAAATGACAAAATATGTAGAAAATGATATTTTCTCTGCAACTAGAGGCCTCAGTAACATCAAAGACCAATGCAGCTTCTTTATGACCTAATTGAGCAAATACATACTGACACACAACTCTAAAAGACATAAGCAGTGAAACGCTGAAAGCACATTAAAGAACCATCAGCAGCAAAGCCCTCAAGTACGTTTCAATCATCTGCCGTCCTCCCCCTCACATCTGCACAGCTTATGAACGCGCGTCTCTCTGTTTGTTTGACGTGAACCAGGAGAAGATGTGAGGAGAAACTTGACACAGAGCAGCTGCTGCAATGGACCAATTAGGACGTTCGTTCTGCTCTTCTGAATCAATTACCGCAGTCTTTTAGCAGCGTATGGGCTGAGCTGACACTCTCTGACGTCAATCCAGCGTCCCATAAGGCTGTGAAGGCGGAGGTGTGATACAGCAGGCCTCTGAAAGTGAGGCAGGGCAGGGGGTTGACTGCTCAAATCATTGCCACTTCAAAGATGTTTTCCCCTATGATCATACATTTCCCTGCTTTTTCAACGAATGGCAGATGCACACATTGTCGTCACAGCATGTGTGTTTACTGGAGGTGACGAGGAAGCAGAGGGCTGTTGATGGGTGCTGTTTCGGACATGCTCTGCCCTGGATTACTTTACAACAGAAAACACACAAGGAGCCGGTTGTTATTTTTAAAACATAAACACCTTTTATGTTATAAAATAAGCATAGCAGATCGTTGAGGCAAAGGTTGTTATGAAAGCAAGGCTGCAATGTAAAAACCTCTTTCTGTTGCAGATTGTTAAGAGTGGACCCTCATTTAAAAAAACATTTCTTACCATCATGTTTAATATCTGCAACTGTTATTGTTCTTCATACTCAGATTTGGAGTATGGAGCGACTTTAAGTATTAAATATAAACATGATAGAGAGCCCTGGTGCTATTTGTTCTGCTTTTGTCCTTAAAAACTACCCAAGCCAATGAAAACTGTTGAAAATAATCTCTGCCGCACTTTGAAGATGCACAAACGCACACCAGCGAGAGTCAAGCGAATCCAAATCTTTTACGTCATGTTGCCATAGCAACAGCAGCAGATTGACCCATGATTCACTTGGTGGCTAATTGAAGAGAAATGTATGAGGGTCAGTCCGGATGCACAACTGATTTTGAGAGCAAGCGGGGAAACGGCTAATGTTCAGTGTAGGGGCTGCAGGAGCTGTCTGTTAACCTTGAACGATGTTCAGCAAAGGCCACAAAAATGATCTCTATGGAATCTGCTGTGCTAAAACCAAACCAACGTGTTTTGGCTTCACCTTGCTGTTCTAATAATGTGCCGCTCTAAGGATGTAGCACACTTCCTCTGTTAGGCCTGTTGTGGTGATCGTTAGGATATGATGTTTATTTCTAGGTCTGATAAATGATGTTTATCAAGCGTCTCCAAAAACAAACCTCAGAGAGGGTTGAATCAAACACTTTTGAGAGCCTACAGACTATCAAATGTACTGCAGAGGAAGACCTAAAAACTGTAGTTTAATGTTCTACCCATTTACACTGTACAATATTTCATCCAATCCTACGTCATATACAATCCCTGCCAGACCAACAGATCATACAGATCGATTACATTTGACTCAAGTGTCCCTCAAAAAATGTAGATCCTTCCTAAATAATGTGTTTTACTATGAAGAGCAACAGCCTGCGATAATACAACCTAATTTTCTAGTAATATCTTGCAACAGAAAATACAGATAAGCTTCTCTATGCACAACACAACATGACGTAAATCTGAGGTACTCTGCAAGCAGAACTCAATAAAGACGGATTATTGGATTGACCTGCATGACTAAGACAGATCTGACATCGCTCACTCGAAGACGGAACATGCCCGGGGTGGTCCATGTGACTCATGAGATATAGTCAAATCCTTTGAAGCCATGCAACAGCTTTGCGTGAGAAATGACTGAAATTTTATACGTTATTTACTGGTAATGTTCCCCTCCAGTTATTACAGGTAGATATCTGGCAAACTACCGTGACTGACAAAGTCCGATTTGTGAACCATCCAGACCACTTTCACTGAAAAAATTAGAAAAGATCAAGATTGTTTGTAAATAATGCCTTTAACTTTTATCACAAAAAAATGATATGGCTTCAGAAATAACCCGATATACAGTGCACATACATAAGGACCACTTTATGATTATTTTTATAATCTATGATGCTTTTGGATCCGTATATAAAGCTTAAAAGCTCCATTTCTACAATTGCATTGTAAATAATGACACACTTTATTTTTAAGTACACTGTTTCTTTAAATATCAAATAAACATCCAAATAAAACATCACTAAGAGATGGATGTTCCTCCTTCAGAGCAAAAGTCATCAATTATGAAGTTCTTCCTCAACTGTGGCCACACTTTTATGGAGCAAACAGCAAGTTTACACAGTTGCGGTTGTGGCAGTCCACCAGCCGAAGCAAAGAGCACAGAGCCTTTGACACATAAGCATGAAATTCCCCTCAACAGGTCTGAACGGTCTGTTCCTCTGAGCTGTGCGCTAATGACCGGTTTACTGAAGACACCGAACATTTCACGAGATCAAATCACATGATAAAACTGGCCGCGTTTAATTCTATGATGATGCTTGGCAGCTTGAAAGTGTTGTTTGGATTTCCCGTGCCAGGCTGTTATGAAAAGGCCAATAGCTGTTACCACAGTGACACGATGTTCTTTACGTCTGGTGCTCTGTTTTTACAGCCGGTGATCAACATAATGAGCGGTCATCACACATACAGCTCATACACTAAGCATGTAATCTGTGTAAGCGAGCATGAATATTAACGCTGACCTACAGGTGAACCCTGTATGAGGGGTCATTTTTACTAACTATATATATATATATATATGATATGAATCCTTGACCCTTTAGAAGTTCATAGTGCAAATCGATTAATGGAAAACAACAAACATCAAAAAAACAGGGAGTGTAACCATTATCTATAATACCAGGAGGACAGAGGTAACATTTACTGTTGGTGTTTACAAGCAAATGCACAAAACAAATCATTAAAGACAATCACAGTCTGGCGTTTTGAGACTGTCATCTCAGTGCAACA
>JAZGTJ010010943.1:0-17490 GCA_036877575.1 Botia almorhae
TTTCCCTCTGTCTCTCTATTTCCAGGCTGGAGACTCTCAGCAGTCTCCGGGGGCGAGTGAGCCTCAGGCAGAGCCCGAGAGCTCAGAGACGGACAGTCCTCAGGTCGGTAGCTAGATAGCGGCAGGTCAGGGTAGGTATCTGTCCTCTTTTCTCACTTTCTTCTGCGTGTCGGCCTGCTCCAACCATGACGTCAGCACGCCTTCACCCGTCCTCACCACCATTACATAGACCCACACATCGTGGCCATGTGTTGTGGTGCTCTTTCTCTCTCTCTTTCTTTCTCTCTTTCTTTCTCTCTAAATCTCTTAGGCTGCATTCACATTGTGTTTGGGATTGAAAAGTGTGCTAAAAGGTGTGACTCTGAAATTGTCCTGTTCATACAACAGGCAGATTGAATGAAGTCAGCATGAACAGTAGTCAGCCTGCTTCTCTAACTCAGTAATGTTTAATACTGCCTATAATCAAAATAACAGATAATGAGAGTAATTTTAATTTAATTGATATTTTGATATTGATATTTGATATTGTGGATTTAGGATTTTATATTTGGGACCATTTTGAGCAGTTCCAGCTGCTTTTCAAGAGTCTCAGATATGGTCAAATTATTATTATTATTATTATTATTGTTGTTGTTATTTAAATTATTACAATCATAATATAAACATTTTAAGGATTTTACAATACCTGTGTTTTTTAATCTATATCAGTGAAAAACTGTTCATACTGATTTTACTCTCACAAATTAAGTTGTAAGTCCCAGAGTCACCCCGGTTACCGAATGTGGTTGTCATTGGAAAAAATAAGTAAACTGAGTATGAAACGCTCCACATAGGCAGCTGTATTCTGCTCATGTGTGATCATAGCCTTCTATCTCCTGCTCTCTCTCACACACACTGTTTCTCATCTCGCCGCCCCTGCCTGCTGCTACGATCACTCTTATGATGGTACAGTATGCACTTATGGGAATATGGTTTATGTATCTTTGTAGTGTTATTTTGTGTCATTTTTGACAGACTGTGAGTGAATGTGTGTGCTTCCCGAGGTTTGTGAGTATCTGTGTTTTAAACGGATTATATATTTTAAACAACAGTCTTGCATGACATGCCATACACATCACGAGCGCTTCACATCTAAGTATCCGTGTTGTGCTGTCATTTCCTGATATTCAAAAATAGGTCATGAATGTTTTCTGTTTTTACTCATCACAGCAATGCACACAAAATACTGATGTGAATTAAACTAAAACAGGATTGTGTTTATATTTCATAACTGTCATTGCAACTAAACGCATAAGTGTGTGCTGCTGCTTAAAAAATGAAGGCATCATAATCAGAAATTCTGCTGTTGTTTGGTGACTTTCTTAATAGACAAACCAGACCTCCCCATTAGATTTGCCACAAAATCAACTGGGTCAAACAATCCATTCTTGTTTTTCTTACATCTGTGAGTTTATATGACCAAAGTGCAGATATATGTCCAAATGCAGATCATTCACTTTTTGGCTGAAGAAATCAATTAGACCTTCATTAAAAATTACACTAACATACAAATAGCAAAAATGATGGTTTGGCACTCACTGATATAAGTGTGACTAAAATAGAAAGCTAACATCAACAAAAGTATTTTTTTATACAATTTCTACCTGAAAATGTATGTAGGATGCTTTAGGCTTTTCTCATTTTGCCCTCCAGAACTCATAATGCATTTACAGGTTCTTGTAACAGTTTCACTGAGAGAAAGTGAATGACTTGTATCTTGTACAGTATTGTATAGTTGAGTGTATGATGTTACATTTGATGTTTGGTTTGTCACAAAAATGCAAGAAAAACAGCTTAAACTTCCCATTAAAGGGGCATATGTTTAGTTTTTTAATGAACAGGTACAAAATAATTTTTTTATGGCCAGTAAGAAATACATGTACATGACCTACACTCGCTCATAATAGTTGGACCCTGTATACAACCCAGTTCTTGTGTATGTAGCGTAAACAAAGCACCTCAGTTTTACTTCAGGTTTTAGACGTAAATCAGACTGAGTTTGGTGAGGTTGAGGGAAAGGGTGTGATTGTTCTCCGGTACCTTTCTGGAGGAGACATGAGCTCATCAGGATGAATCATTAATGAAGGGCTCCTGGAGCCAGAGGCCTGTTTCTGTGACTTTAAGAAGACTGATGTATCGTCTCATCTGTACTAGCCAAAAGACAAATGAACCTGCTGTCCTGCATTTAAATATTTACACACTGACATACCCCCCCTGTAAACACAAAGACTGTAGACCAGATGTGTCTGTCCATTGTTAGAGCAAAGGCAACCAACCCTTCAGTTGGAGGTTATTTTAACTGTCTTAGTGAATTGTAGAGTGAATCCACATCTTAAATGTCTGTGTGTGTATGAAATACAGGAGTTGCTCCTAATACACTGAGCTTGTGTTGAAATGTTTCGGCATTCGGTGGCTCTAAAGAAATATCATTGATGCCAACAGCTGGTTTAATGTTAATGGTATACTGGTAATGCTATGGTAATGTTGGGTAGTAATGTTAATGATCTGAGACTTGGAAAGGGAGAAAAAATTTCTGCCATCTCTGCCTTAATTTGCACATACTAGGCAAAATGTGTTAGGTATGTGAAATTTCAGTTTTCACTCCCTAAATTTTTCAATTTTATCTTCCCATGTAGAATGTCATTGTTACACCCATACATAACAAACTCTGTGTGTACATATTAAAAATACACACTCAGATGAGAGACTGAATCTAGCTGCAGTGTGTATGTGAACAGAGTGAGATTAAATTCAACTGCACCTGGGTTCAGGTCAACCCTATTTCAGACATAAACTGTGTGTTTAGAATATGAAACACTAGATTACCACCGAGTAATCTGTCTACTTCACTGTTTGTACTGCATTGATGCACGTTTACTGTAAATATAACAGGATTATACAAGAGTGCGTTAAAAACGATTCGTGTTTTACCTAATATTGTAAAGTCTGTTACAATTTGCCCTCTTTGGCCCACGTATGATGTTGCTCTGTACGCAGTGCTCTTTGATACAGCACATGACTTACTGAGGTAAAATATTTAGTTTGGTTGTGAAGCACTGCCACTTTATTGGTGCTGTGGCTGGCACAGTCATTGCAGTTGTGGGATTATAATACAGGTTGACTAAGGATGATGTTGCTGTGGTCCGTGCTGTCTGCATGGCATTGTTCACGTTCAGATAAGCAGGCTTACTGACAGCAGCCTTCTGTTTGCTTGTAAGCCAATAGCACACTCTCTGCCCCATACTGCAGCTGTAGAAATAAATCAGCCATTTTCCCCTCATTTCTCCATTTATTCTGTCCTTCACTCTCTCTCAGCCGGGTTGACAAAAGCTTCTATTTTCCACAATCATGAAGGAGATCTGTCTTAAAATCTGTTGTTTATTCTAGTCAGCAATGAGAATAAATAGAGAGCAAATAAAGACTTCTGCTTGAATCTCCTGACAGGAAAAACTTGCGTGTCTTGTCTGGAGTTTTACATGAGATCTCAGATTTTTCAAGAGGTCTATAATCAAATGTTTCCATTAGTTTTTTAATCGAATTTCTCCCAGATCAAAGTACTATATCTAAGTTGTTCTATCCACATTTATTTATATCGCTATATAATTTTATATACACAACTGTATGCAAACAGCATTTTAATTGGACCTATTTGTAATGTCCCCTGCTGGGAAATCCATCTTAAGATAGTAGCTGTGTTTTGGAATCTGTTCAGGCTGAACCATCTTAGACCAGCAACAAACCAGCTACTAGGAGGTCATACCATCTTAAGGTAGTTACGCTAGTTTTTGGAACATGGTTTTTACAAGCATGGACCAGTGAGAAACTAGCTACCATATTCCAAACCAAAGCTACTAATCTCTCTCTTACTAAAGCTCCCTCTCTACACCTGTATCATATTCCACCAGGGACCCAAAAAATTTTAAAAGAAATATCTGGGACAAAGTCCCAGAAATCTGGGACCAGATTTAGGTGAAACAAACCTAGGAACTTAAATCTTGAAGGAGCAAACAAAATGTTGCTCTGAGTCCCTTTTACCTACGTCATCTGTTTTTTCCATTATCTAACACGTCTTTATGTACATCCTCCTACACTTCATTTGCTTTTTTTCAGTTTGATTTATTTCATCTTCTGACTCTTTCTGTCATTCAGCCCCTCCTGCTCTCTGAAACACTATCCTGTCATCCATCGCTCGTGCGTGTGTATGAGCTTGCGCAGTGGGTGGAAAGGTGAGTGGTTATTGTTGTGTGCATTCAGAGACCTCAGGGTTCCACAGGCTGCAGTCTGGACAGGCACTGACTGACATCTGTTCCGTATCTAAGCTTTCCTTTGATTCTCAGTGGCTGCGTTCCTTATACTGAACCTATAGAAAAGGAGAGAAGTTTACAGGGTGTTAGGTGGATGAGTGGGTAGTTCTGAAGTAGTCTCCTGTTATGACTTTGTGAATATAAAAATTGTTATGAGTTTAGAGGTTTAAAAACATGTCCGGGGGCAGAGGAAGGCACCGGCAAATTTCAGGTATATTTGGTCGTTCTTTGCTGCAGTGATTTACCCTCATCTAGGTTGCTTAGCTGTGGTGCAGGTTTTCATATCGTTGAGTACGTTTCTGACTGTAGTGTTTATCTTAAAGTCCTCTGTTGCCACCTGGTGTTGATGGGTGAGAACTTTGCATGTCTGTTGCGTGCCTATGTTTGGAAAAGCATGCCAACATGTTACTCAAATTATTCTGTAATATACAGTATGAGTAATGTATCCCACAATGCAATGCTAACCTTGACCTTCCATATTCTAAGTGACAAATTTCAGCAGTGACTTCAGCGGTTTTTCTTAATTCATTAATGGATCAGACTGACATGTTCTTAGTGTGGACATGTTCTTAAAACCCCTAAATAATAAAATTAAAGATAAAATGGGTGTATTTATTTCCAAATTACCACTTGTTGAATTAAATGTAGACATTATGGTGTCATATGACAACAATGCAGCATTGTACTTTTCGAAACAATCACTGTTTATGGTTTCACTTACTGTGTCTTAAAAATGACTGTATGTAGTGCAAAGTAAGCAGTCGGTATTCCACTACAATCTTAGCAGAATTAAACAGGGAGTGTTTATGATCAGATAAAAACTTGTTAAATATGCTGGTTTTAGTTGTATCTGTGGTGCAGTGGTTAATGCATGTCATCCTGCAAACTGAGCTGTGGTGCCCAGGTTTGAGTCTGGCCAATGACTTGTCCCAGTTCCCTCCTCTGTCTCCTCAATAATTTTCTGTATCTTTTCACCGTAAAAGCAGAAACAGCACATATGAAGATGATAAACCCACTTTACAGAAAGTCTACAGAAAGTAACTGCTGTTTTTTTGTTGCAAATATTATAAAGTGACCAATGACTGTTTGTGTTCAGGGGAAAGACCCTCTTTACGCCCAGATCAACAAGGGGAAAAAGTGAAGGATCATGGGAACTCTGCACAGACGTGACCAGCGCTGGGGGGAGCAGGAGACCAAAACACTGGAGTTCTCTGCCCTGTGTGTGTGTGTGTATGAGTGTGTGTTTGCAAATGCATCCGTTCAAGTGTGTGTGTGTGTGTGTGCGCGCGTATAAATATGTGCTCAGGTGTAAAAGAGTGTTTGCTTGTGTGTGTGGCTGTTGTGTGTTTGTATGAGTGTGGTCTTCAGGGCTCAGCTGTGACCGGTCACTCCAGCCTCACTGGTCCTCTTCTCCAAGCAGCATTTATAGAGTCAAAACAATGCAGCAAGGCTTGTCCCGGCCTTCACTAAGCCCCGTTCGCCTCTCTGGACCTTCTCTCCAGAGCAACATGACTTCCTCTGTTTCTACCACCCCACAAGGAATGAGAAGGACAGACTCTCTAAATCTCTCTAGCTGTTTCTCACTGTGTTTCCTGCACATGGACAGAAAGTGGAGCATCAGCCACAGCTGTATTGTGGGTGTTTTCAACTTTTAACTCCTCATAGCCTTATGAATCCTGCTCTACCGCCCCCCTCTCTCTCGTCCAATCACCCTTCTCTGTTTTATTCACTCTCTTCCTGTCCAACTTCCTGTCTCTCTTAAAATCCCCAATCCAAGACTCTGTATAGAGACTCTTGAGAGGTGACACACTCATGTATACATGCAGAAGAGCTCAAGAAATCACCATGTCACAATTCTACACAGCCACCTTTACACAGATCAGACCACAGTAATCAATCACAGAGCGATCCGTGCGGATTAATCTGTGATTCATCCATTTGAGTTGTTTGGTTTTCCGTCTCCCATATATTTGAGATTCTGCTGCTAGAACGCTATGCAGAAACAAACACACAATACTTTCCCTTTGTGGACACTTCGGATGGACAGCAGAGGCAGGAAGCGACTTTTGCCAAATCTGATTCGCCAGAAAGATTTTGGAGCAGCTGATTCTGATTGGAG
This sequence comes from Botia almorhae, assembly GCA_036877575.1. Lineage (NCBI taxonomy): Eukaryota > Metazoa > Chordata > Actinopteri > Cypriniformes > Botiidae > Botia > Botia almorhae. The sequence continues at coordinate 6,463 of JAZGTJ010010943.1, forward strand.
GATCTGAGTTTATGAACATTGCAAAAACAAAGTGAATCTGTGATTGAACTGTTCCTTCTCTATAGCTTTTGTACAATACTAATACGAAAAAACACAACATTGAAATGGAATTTTTATAAGTCAGTCAAGCCCTTGAAGTCGACTTTAGATGTGTTTTAGGGGTGAACATGGCTTAAAATCCAATTGTTGGTTTGCCAAACTCATTTTGTAAATAATGATAATTATTATTATTGATAATAATAATTACGACAATGACAAATAATATTGATGATAATAACAATGGTTCCGAATATAACAGTGTTCATTCCATCCTGTGGACTTTTGTGCCATAAAATAGGCTGGTCTTATAATGATGCAAACGCCTCATTAAACCCAAGCAATATTAACATGTGTTCCATACTCTCAAGCAGTTTACATTGCGGTCCCACAGTCAAAGCATGTTGTCTTCATTTTAGCAGGATAAGGACACTGAATTTCTTAAGACTGAAACAAGCCTGAGAGACTATTATGTTTTAAATGGTTAAAAGGGTTCAGTGTCATTTATGTGTGCAGCCTGATTCTCTGTCTCTCATTTGGTTTGTTGTCACGAGGAAGCTAGTAACTATGACGGAGTTTGAACAGAGCTTCTGGAAACAATTACAAACATTTATACACAATTTACTCTAAGACCCACATTCACTGTAAGACACTTAAGATCGAAATGTACCCTGTTTGCTTTCTTAATACACTTTTATGGTCATATTGTGCATAATTTATCAGTGCACATTATTCCAAAGAAGAAAAAAATGTTTCATGCAGAATGAAATTACGATTAATGTTTCTTTGTGGCTGCTGTTACTTCAGGCCTGGGGGGTTAGCTAGTCTAAAGGCTAAATCTTCCATATAACCAAATCACTAATTAATTTAATGTCAGTTAATGTCATGTCATAAAGGTTGGATATCATATGAAAATAATAGCAGATGATGACAGATTTGAGAGAGGTGTACTGTAACTGCAGACGTGGCTCCCTTCTAATATGACACGTTATGATCCAGTCGATTCTTGATGGATAAAAGCAAGTCCCGCCCAGTATTTTTTCACTCAGAAATAACCATTACAGAAGCAAATGGGGTTGTTTCCTGTTCATTTTAGAGCCCTCTCATCACATCTTTAAAAAGTTACATCTGTCTTAAATCCAACGTCCAGTCAGAGAATATCACCAATGGTGACACCAGTTGTAATGACATCAGAGCATTTAATTACTGTGATGACAAATGCCTCCTATTTTATGGCCAGAGTCCCCTTTTCATTTAAAAATGGTTTTGAACCTTCAAATCGAAATTTTGGGGATTAAGACGCTAAAGGTAAAAACAGAGAGAAATGGAAATCCTTACAATTTCTATTTTGACTTTACCTCAGCTAATGGTTTGGTAATGTAAAAGGACACATTATTTTTATCTTAATGATAACAACATTATACAGTGGATTTTTAGAGATTTTTTTGTTCTTTTTTCTTGATTTACGTAACCCACCATGTAATACTGTTACCAATAAACACATCCCAAAATGTGCTCGGACTCTCATTAACAACATAATCTGATTAATAATCTGACATTTGACTGGTTGCATTATTTAAAGGTGCACTGTGGAAATAATTTCATGTATGCTGTTGTAGACCACGCTTTTGTAGATGCTACGCTAATTGTAGCTTGTAGTTCTGGAGCACTGACTGTATATTACTTTGGGCTTCTAACGTTTCTAAGAATGAACCTGTGGAATCATAGAGTGAATCCAAGAATCAGTTCTGACATTGTTTATCGTTAATATCAAAATTATAACTGGAATGAAAATTAAAATGTCTAGCACATGTCTGGCATATCTAATTTCATGTGCCATGAACTGTAAACCTTTACTTTAGAGTTGCGTTTGTTGCTACAATTTTTAAGACGACTACAAAGAAATAATCACGCTGTTAAGCTCCCTCCTTCATTCTGTGATGATATTAGATTAGAGAGGGAGGAGAACGATTTCGTAAGTGATGAAATGCTGTTTCAGAAGTTACATATTTTAGAAATTGAGAATGAACACAATCCCTGAACTGTAATTTGCCAGATTAAGCATTTACCCATAATTGTACACAACACTCTCAAATTCACTCTTGCTTGCTCATGTGGAAAATTAGGTCTGATATGTACAAAGCACACTGGTTATCTGTCTGTCAGGTGGCAGATTCTATCACCAACCAAGATATTACAATTATAAAACTTCACAGCATAAATAAAAATGTTACACTCCCAATATAAAGTGATAAATGAAAACATATATTCCCTAATAAATAGAAAACATTTGTAAAACTTAGAGGCCAAAGGTCATCAAATAACCTCTGAGCATATTTTTTTGATTTCTGGAGTGTATTGAGAGTGTTTTAATTGTTTATACTTATATTTGTAAGTAATTTACATAAAAGTGTCCGGTAAATGAAAATATGTACATGTAATATGAAAGATATTCAGGAACCAGTCTTGGTTGTTTTATCAACCTGTATGGGGGTCCAAAGCTAGTGTTACATGGGAAAAAGACACCTTTTAGCCCCAAATTGATTACATTGTGTTGTTAAATTTATAAATATTCACTGGAGCAAAAACTAGCCCTGGTTTCTCCTCGTTATTTAGAGAAACAATAATTGAGGCTGCTAAGAGGTAAATCTTTTGTTTGGAACAGATTCTTGAGGAGAGAGATGTCTCGTCCTCTCTGAACGTAATCACAAGAGGTGTGTTCACTTCTTAAGTTGAGTTTGTTTCACCTGGTGTGAGACGTAATGAGAGCTGGATTTTAATTGTTTGACAACAGACGCTTCTTCATAGATTTATGTGGATCTTGCCTGACTGCATTCCTTGAGAATGAAAACAGTCCTTCAGTGTCATTCACTGAAGTGACTCGTTTGACGAGACATTCTTTGGGTTCGTCATTAGTGCGTGAACACGCTCATCCGACCTCATTCCAGTCTGAGGGCCAATGGGCGAGTTCTCACTCTGTGAGATTTATTCTCTAACAACTGCGACACAAACACTTACACATGCTGCATCGTTTTGACTCGTACAGGAATAACGTGGATGATTAAATATGAGGGGCTGAGGAGAAACAAGTGGATCTTTTTATAGAACTGCTGAAAGGCTTCGAGAAAAAATGATGGAACAGGTAAGAAACTCGTTTTATCATAATATGTGAATGACACAGCTTCATTTTTTCACTTGGGTTTTTTCAAACCCAACTTAATTTAAAATACAGTCATTTAAAAAAATATTAGTGAGCTGTGAGGAAATTTAGGGGAATAAAAAGAACAGTAATGCTGTTTTGGATGTGTCATGACATCAGTTTCTTAACATGTAATATAACTGTAATATTTAAAAGTGTCCACCTCAGTCTACTGATTTTTGCAAGCGTCAGTCAAAATTATAGACTTCAATTTCAGATTTGAGTATTGAACACATGGTATTTGATTGGCCAATGACAAGTCATCACATGGCTTCCAGTTCCATTCCTAAAACATCCAGATAAATGTCAAATATATTTTGGAGGTGAAATTGCCAATAAAAAATAACATTTGGTAAACATTACCATTAAAAGTGTGTAGATTCCTTCTTGGTGTGATGTGCTGCAACTGTCTGTTAGTTCATTTCTGAGATATTACTGAAAAAAAACGCCACATTCTACACATTCTATAGGCATACATACATTTATGAAACATGAAGTTTTATATTACTTTGATATATTTACCATTTTGGTTTCCTGCATTTTATTTTTCAGGATAAACCAATGGACTTTAAGACCCTGAAGGCTCAGTTTCAGGGAAAAAATAATTTAAAGGTCCACGCTAAACCTGTCATCCCAGAAAAACCCAAAGCCATCCCTACTTCACCAACAAAAGTCAGCAACCCTCTCATCAGCTCCATCAACACTGCTGTGAAAAAAGGGACGCTTCTCGCTCCACGTGTGGTCTTTAAGGATGATAAAAATCACCAGCTTTCTCCACCTGAGGGGGTAAAAGGCAATGAGCAACAACCCGTCGATAATTCTAAACTGCAGGATAACACCCAGAGAGAAGGCAACATTGTCAAGAGGCCAATGAAAGATAGGAACCTTCCACTCGTTCTGCCAGTACCTCCAATAAAAGCTAAAACTCCAGAGTATGAACCCAGCCCACTTACGCCTGTGTCCGCTTCACCAGCCAAAGTGTCCACACCAAAGAAGTTTGTTTTCAGCACTACAAAAACTAGCAAAGATGTTAAGCCAGATACTGTGGACAACTTAACACCATCTACTCAGCCCAGCCCACTTACACCTCTGTCTGTTTCACCAGCCAATGTGTCCACACCCAAGAGATTTGTGTTTAACACTAAAAACACTGCCAAAGTTGAGAAGGAAGATACTGTGGAAATCCCAACACCAGCTATTCGTACCCCTGAACATTCTGCTCCAAGTCTTCAGCCTCCTGCCAACCCATCTATGGCAGCTAATACCCCTTCTGCAAGTGTACCTGTAGTCCCTAAGGCCCGTGTGCCTCAGGTTTCAGCAGGAGAGCGTCCTATCCCCAGCATTCTTGCTTCAAGTATTCCAGCTCCAGGCATTCCAAACTCTTCCAGCCCTGAGCCAAAGACTCCCGAGCCTGCCATTCCAACACCAGCCATTCGCACTCAACCTGTTCGTAAATCAGAGATTTATAAAACAGAAACCCCTGTTTCAACTTTTCCTGATGCTACATCTCCTAAACCAAATATACATTTGCATAGTTTATCTAAGGCAATTCCTCAACCAGAAGAACGCCCTCCTCCAGACTTTACTGATATTCCTCCTCCAGTTATTCCTGATTTTCTAAATGAAGACTTTTCTGATCGAGATATTCCCAGTTCAGCAATCCATAAATATATCACCCCTGTTTCCAAGAGTCCAACTACCTCCAAGAAATCCTCCCCTGACCTGCCCAATCTCTTATTGAAGCCCTTGGAAAATAGATCTCGTCCAAGTTCCGTTACTGCTCCAAGCCCCACTCCATCTGTAGAGGAGGTGCTGGGCCACTCGAAAGGCCGCAATGCTAAAACAGAGGTCATTAAGGAGAACCAATCCTCACCCAAGTCACCACTCTTAGCTTTGGCGAGAGCAGAGGAGATGGCCCCAGTCAAACGGCCCACACCACTTGATAACCGTGTATTTAACCTTCTGGAAAGGGCAAAGAGAAAGACCACAATGCCTCAGCTGGCTACAACATCTGAAAATACAGGCCCCTTTAAGTTGGATGCACCCAAGGTAGCTCTGCCTGACCCTGTCAAGTCTGAAATGGCCCACTGTGATCCAGAGCCACCTAAAAAGGTTCTACCACAAGTTCCCACAATGGTAAAAACGTTACCTGAGGAAGCCTCCACTGTGCCAGAGGAACATGATATTTCTGCACTTCCTCCTGTTGACTATGTGGATCATACTCGGGTGCCTAAAACCCATCCACCTAAAACTGCGCCTGTTAATGGCCTTAATCAGAGTAAGTACCTGTCCAAGTTTCTGTAAAGTCAACTGAGAAATTTGATTGTATAGGAACAATATATGTTTCCCGAATTCTTGAGGAATTGATTTTGATTTAATATGTAATTGATTAATTGATGTCCTGTTTTAATTGATTTAACTGAATTAATTGAGGTCCTGCTTTTTTACACGTTCTTACAAACATAACACCTTATAGCTGCGGAAAAACCTCGTGACCCTGTGTTTAAATACCTTGTGAGAAAAGAGAGGTGGATTTTTCAGTCGAGGGAGGGTTGGTATGCAAAACATGTCAATTTTGTGGTTTGTGTAGGGCAACATGCCTCACATAGTGAGGATGACAGAGCCAGAAGTGTAGTTTGTCATAGGAAACACCTGACAGCTGTACGAGTTCAACCGTTTCGAAAATTTTACGTTGTTTTCAGTTAAGCAGAATGTTATTTGGGATTTACATACAGTATGTTCTCAACAGTAAATAGTAATTGTTGTAACCAGAACAGCCATACCTGCAGTGTCCCATATTGAATAACATTGTTGTAGATAAGGAATTGTTTTGATAAGAACCGAGTTTGTTTTGCCAAGATGGAAAATAACCTTCAATGTCAGTTATGTGATATTGGCGTGAATATTAAACATTTCACATATACATTCAACATTGCAGTTGTTTAGTCGCATGATCGCAAAGTACTTGGCCAAGATCATTTAATAAGTTATATTTAGGTTAAGCTGAACCACAAAACATCATCGTTCCTCTGTTTTCATTCCATAGTCCGGTTCTACTTGCTGTGTCTGCGTAACCTTGTCATTTTCATTGGTTATGCAATGCCATCAGTTTTTCAGACGAGACTATTCCATTTGCTTCATTTTTTTACATGTTTACAGAGCATGAACATTACCTCAGTAACAGAGGTTTATATTAAATTAGGTTCTATTTTCCTAAAGCTTTTGTATGTTGCTGCAGGTCAAACCTCACCGGGGGTCTTGACAGTAGTAAAGCCAGTGAACCCCCCTCCCCCACCACCCAGAAAGCCTCTGCCTGCCACACCTGCTCTGTCCCCACATGAGAATCGAAAGCCTCCAGCCCACCATCTCCACATTCCCACAACACCAGCGGAACATCAAGAAACATACGGTAAAAAATGTTTAATATATGTAATATTATATAGGCATGATGTCAACTCATTTGAATTTGTAACCGAATGTATTCCTGCTGCTATGTTTTTTAGACGATCAATCATACGACTCTTTTGAGGAGCCATCTTTTGAAGATTCTGAGGTATTCGAACCTCCAGCTGTTCCAAACTTTAGGCCAGTACCTCCTTTAGCTTCAGGTTCTGCTAGACCAACATCAGCTCATGACGAAGCTTTCCTGGAACAGTGGAACCCAAAACAGCACACTGCAGAAGAGACGCTTCCAAACACTAAAGGCAGAAGGTACGGAGAAGTAGATTATGGATCTGGGAGATCTAGCTTTCCACAGTCAGGAGCTCAAGTCTCTGTACCTCAAGCTCAAGCGCGAAGCTCACCTGTCAATCGAGATGTCTTGTCAGGGTAAGCCATGAGCCCATAATAATTTATTAAGGTCCACATGGAGAAACATGTAATTAAAAATGTGTGTTTTTGTCAGTGAGCGTTATTGTCATCATTTCTTACAGAACCCTTGAACACAATTATGAAGACTTAGCTGTCAATAAAAAAGGGAAAACAGCGAAGAACAAGAAACAGAAAGGACCTCTGAAGAGTAAGAAGATCATCTTTACTAAAGCACTGATGTTAGAAAGTGTGTCATTTCACATGTCATTCACCTTCTCAATAATCTCATCTCTGATGAACTTTTGACCCGGAAATGATAAGCGCATGTCATGTGATTTAGTTTATTTAAGAGTCTCGTTTATCTGCGAAAGTATTTCTGTGTTCTGAACATTGTTTGTCTTTGTGACTTAGATCCATATGCTGATGCCGCAGCTGTGGTAAGTACTTTTTAAATTTTAAGTTGTTTTACTGATTAAAATTGGATTGTCATCTAGTTTTTGTATATAATGATGCATAATGATGCCGATACAATGATCTGTTCAAACATGTCATACTTGTTAATTGTCCACTTATCACCCAAATTTTTTAGGTGGAGGAGACTCCCAAGAAAGGCTTGTTCTCCAGGTTTGTAGCTATTTTTTGTTTTGTTTTTTTGGTTTAGGTTAGAATTTTAGGTTCTTTTAATGTACAGCTGATGCAGCAATGGAACAACAGTTGAAACTCTGTATCCACAGGAAGAACTCGGAAAAGGCAGCTGATGAAAAAGAACTAAAGAAAAAGGAGAAACTTCGAGAGAAGGAAAAAGAGAAAGAGAAAGAGAGAGAGAGGAAGGAGCAGAAGGAAAAAGAAAAGAAAGAAAATGAAATAAAGAAAAAGTTTAAGGTAATTTAAACAATATATGTTGAAATACTTCATTATATTTCAGCTTGTTATGCAGAAAGTGTAAATTGATTCCCATGGAAATTGTACTTAAAACACACACTGTGGTGCTGCCAAAACTTTGCTCTTGTTTGTTGGAGCATTTTGACAAGCCCATGATAGGCTCAATCAAAGAAGTGAGATTGGGGGCGGGGCTATTTGTCTGACCAATGACAGGCAGAGGGAGTGTCACACACTTCATCTTACAGATGTTCAAACATTGATCGTTACATGTATCAATACAAACTCTTATACATGTATAAATATGTGAGCACTGCCCACAACATACTGTTGTTCACAGTATGTGGAAAGGTCATCAGAAGACCTATAAGATACACTCAGAAGATTTTGCATTAATAATTTGGCAAGACATTATTCACTCACAACCCATTGTGTTCCTCAAGCAAGTCAAATCACTGTGATTATCATGAGTAAAGCCTACGTATTCGTGAAATGAGCCGTACATTTCAATTTCTCACTAACAGTGAAAGGACTGTTTTAATGCATCTGGCAAGGTCAGCTAAGTGATTCATTTAACTGTCTGTGTGCATCTGTGTTTAATGTAGATCACAGGGAAGGAAGAGGCCATATATCAAGTAAAAGTGATCGAGGATTGTAAGGGCCGCAAAAATGACCTGCTGGTAAACGCCGGGGAAACTGTAAACATCATTCGTACCACCAGCTGCCCCCAAGGGAAATGGCTGGCCAAGGACAGCAGCAATAGATGTAAGCCAAACCAACCCACAGAATACACACAAATTGCCACTATTGCCTTGCCACTATCATAAGTCGCAATTAATTTGTATTACTGTTAAATTATGACTAAATAATAAATGGGTGCAGAAAATAATTATTGTTATGAGTTTACCCTGATAAGGACTAAATGACTAAATAGATCTCTCGCTTACCAAGAACTTGAACTTGTCCTTGTGCTTTGGCTTATCTGTTGCACTGTGTATGTAAGAGCTTATCTCATTTTTCAGATGGTTGTAGTGGAATGTGGAGTGGCAGTGTGCTGTGTGTTTTTCAGATGGCTATGTCCCAGTGGAGAACATGGATTTAAACATTCATGGAATTATGGAGCTGGGGAAGATGGCGACAGCTTCCAACAGAACCAACGTCAACGGTCTCAGGGACGGAGAACACACCAGTACAGGCAGAAGGTAACCGTAGAAACAGTTACAGGCTAAATACAGTAGTAAAGCTGTAGCCTGTTGCCAGGTGCCTTAGAATCACACCCACAATTAATCTTTTTTGTTCGTGTGTTTTTAGGACGCCAGATCATTATGCCATGAATCATGAAAGCTGTAAGAACCTTCTTTTACTTATTTGAATTGTTTTGTTTTGGCTTATTTACATGAGCTAACAGAACCACAGTGTATACCCACAGTATAAACCCTTCAACGTTAAGCTTTCTAAATCTGTTACAGTATTTTGAATGTGTTATTTCAGATTTAATGAGCTGTGCTCCTGTTGTGTTTATTTTCTCAGTCTCCGATGACAGTGAAGAGTGGACATGTGATGATGACCCTGCGTACAGCTCGCCCAGTAAAACAGCACACATGTAAGTATTACATCAAGAGTGTGTGTGTGTGTGTGTGTGTGTGTGTGCGGCCTTGTGTAACTCGTTAAATTACCTTTACAGTAAACTATTGTTTTGTTTACAAGAAATGTATGTTAAATATTTCAGAAGGCTGAATCAGACACCAGCCACACCAGCTCAAGGTGAGTCATGATTCATGATGAGACATGACTGAAATTCTTTTGTCTTTATGACTGCAGAGACACAAATAAATACACAAGACAAAAGTAGCGTTCATTACAACTACATCATTCACCTGTTTATATGTGTTTAGTGATTAATATTGATTTTAACATGTATTTGAATCATTCACTAGATTAATGTGTCGTTTTTTGTCTTGATTTGTGTGTTTAAATAAGATAGTGAGAAATAAAAAAATATGTTATGAATTACACCCATATCATTCCAGAACCTTTTATGATATTCTTGTGTGGAAAATGAAAGGTGATATTTATCAGAATGACCCAGTGTTTTCTAAAACAATGGACGTGGATGAGAGCCAGTGAAGGGCATAGTCATTATTTGATTGTATTTGTACACAGAAGAAAGTCATATGGGTCATATCTTTAAGGCTGAGTGAAAGAATTATTGTTGAAATGTATCGAATAATACATTTGTTTGTTTGTTTACTTGCCTCAGTGAGTGCATCAGGTCCTGTCCACCGAACACAGACAGATGGGAAATACACGAACGCGCAGTAAGGGCAAAATAACACATATTTTTGGACTACAACTTGTTTCACATCAAGAACAGAGGAATAAATATCTGCTTATTGTGCATTACAGAGCGCAACAGGAAGCTCTTCAAAAACTATCCACATTCTTTACACAGCCCAAGACTCCCGCTCAGCCTCAACCAATCAACAACACACCAAGGTAAGAAAACAGTCCCCTCTGCTATTCTGTATTTTTATTAATTCACAGAAAATCACTTACTTGTTAAAGGTGCACTATGAATATAATAATTTTGCAATTTGTCAAGTGGCCTGGCAGCAAATATGTGCTTATTTTTAGATTTAGATTTGACAATCACAGACAACCATGGGCATAACTCAAACATTCGTTCTCAAATTCATTCATGCAGAAGAGCAATGCCAACGCACAACTGGCAAAGAAAAACTATAATTTTCCCACATGTTACTTGCAATTTTATCTTATAGCCATAGATATCGACAGAGAGCCTAAATCGTTTGTAATGCAGCTTTAAGGTTATGAGATTGCTAATCACATGTTGTCTTGTCCTTCTTCCTAATTGGTTGTTTGTCCATCAAGAATGGAAGTGCCTAAACCGGGTATGTTTCTCCCTCTGTTGATTAAGCATTAGTTACATAAAAAATTCAATTCATCCACGCTCACTTTTGTTTTCTTTTTCTTAACCCCACTTCTGGTTTCGTCTGTTTGCACATAAAGAGAATCCTGGCAATTTGTAAGTATTCACAACAATGTATTAAGCACATACATACATTATATTGCCAAAAGTATTC